>VUQJ01001430.1:0-10040 GCA_015108635.1 Andinoacara biseriatus
TAAACAAATATGTAGGACAGCTTTTTTGCATTTGTGCAAAATTGCCAAAATTAAAAAACATCCTTTCTCAGGCTGATGCTGAGAAGCTAATTCATGCATTTATTACTTACTTATCAGGCTGTCCTAAAAGCTCCCTGAAAAGCCTTCAGCTGATCCAAAATGCTGCAGCTAGAGTCCTGACAGGGACTAGAAAGAGAGAGCATATCTCTCCCATATTGGCTTCACTTTATTCAGCCCCAACCGGTCTCAGCAGATGACTGCCCCTCCCTGAGCCTTGTTCTCCTGGAGATTTCTTCCTGTTAAAAGGGAGTTTTTCCTTCCCACCGTCGCCAAGTGCTTGCTCATAGGGGGTCGTTTGACTGTTGGGTTTTTCTCTGCAGTATTGTTGGGTCTTTACCTTTACCTTACAATACAAAGCGCCTTGAGGCGACTGTTGTGAATTGGCGCTGTATAAATAAAATTGAAATTGAAGTAGACCGCTGCCATCACCACTGGACTTCAGAGATGGATGATTGATGGATGGATGGATTGAAGAATGGATGGACGGACAGATGGACAGACGGATGGATGGACGGAAGGATGGATGGACGGAAGGATGGATGGACGTACGGACAGACGTACGGACGGGTGGATGGATGGACGGACAGATGGATGGATTGAAGGATGGATGGATGGACGGACGGAAGGATGGACGGACAGACGGATAGACGGACGGATGGACTCTCAGAGACTGCGTTTGGGATCTTATTGACACACAGTTGCTGTATGCTCAGTGTACTGTATGTCTTTTTTGTAATTGGATACATAATCACAATATAGTCCCACCGCAAACACACAGAATCCTGTGCGCACACTCTCAAATCTGAATACACAGAGACGTGCAGTGGAAGAAGAGCGGCTCTGCTGTCTGCTTTGGGTTCCTGTGTTTTTAGTCGACAGTGTCTCGACTCTCTGATCAAAGCTGCAGCAGCTGCTCGTCTGTGTGAGGGGATTAGATCAGGAAAGGTAAACAGGCAGAGAGACTGTGGTGGATACCTGCAGGATATGCAAAGCCTGAGCTGGAGATGTTCCACATAGGTGGTCTGCAGCTGAGCTTTTAAAATGAGCAGCACGAATGCCTCACTTAGATCATATTGTTATATAAGGTAATAGGTTATTGATTTTTGCAAAGATAACAGCAACATTAGTTTAAAAAAATACATAATTCATGAAAGTGCAGGTTGCAACACCCACACAGGTCAATAAAGAATAAACAATAACTCAAACAGAAAAATAAACTGAATACTTAAATCAAAATGAACTCTAGTAGAGACACAGTGCAGTTTGGTGATTCCTCCAATAAAAAGAAAGAAAATGCATTTTTCTGTTAAATTTGGCCTCCTGTGTCACGCTGCTCAGTTTGGCTCCCTGGGAAATAGAGACTTAGGTCCCTGTGGACCATCAATGAGATGTTGCTTGCAGGCCTCCATAGAGTGCGTCCTAACCACCTCCATTTCCTCCTCCTTATCTGCCTTCCTCCCCCAAGCTCCCATAGATCCTCATTATTGACTTTGTCTCTCCAGCAGATCCCAAACATTCATCTCAAACTGTTCACAAAGCTTTGGATTTTGTTTTAAGTCTTCTTAGTCGTTCTCCACGTTTCCACACCACAGAGCAGGACGGGCTTCAAGTTGGATGTAAATATGCAGAGTTAAGTTCTAATAGTAAAATCTTTTTAAGCCCAGATCAACACAACACACACTGCTCTAGCCTTCCCTATGCTCGTTAGCTCATCCTTCTCAGCACCTCCATTACTGCCAACAGAAACTCATTCACATCCTCCAGGTGTTGCCCTTCAACTCTAACAACTCTGCCTTCACCTTGCTGATGTTCAGCACGGTCTTGGCAGATGTTTCTGCAAACTTGGTTGTTTTCTCTTGCATCTGGCGATGACTGTGTGAAAGCAGGACTAAATCAGTGTCATCCTGTTATTACGTTCCTTGGTTACTGATCTTATAATGCAGCCAATGGCCAATAAGAATAGGAAAGTTGGTAGCAAACAACCTTGTTGCACTTCAGTTCTAACTTCAGAAGGTTCTGATAGCTGACAAAACAATCCATCATAGCCAGCGTTAATGGATTTCTTCAGAATTACAAATATTACTAGATCTGCCTTCATGGCCTCAGGAGGAATTCAGTTCAATTCAAAGATCTTTATTGCCATCTAAGGACAATTATTTCCACAGCCAGCAGCACAGAAAGAGACATAAAATCGGTTAGACCCTGACAACATACATGAAATCACAACAGATCATTTAATAACCTGATCGGGACAAAAGAGTCCCTCAATCTACTCGTCCTACATCTGAGTCGATATCTGCGTCCAGAGGGAAGCAGCCCAAACTCCTGGTGCAGAGGGTGGTCTGAATCTGCCAGGATCAGTCGGGCCTTTTTCACTGACCTCACCTTCTGTAGGTCAGTGAGGTCACTCAGGGCTGTGCCTGCAATTGCTCTGCACACCTTTACGATTCCCAGCAGCTTTTTCCTGTTCTTAACGTTTAAACGTCAGAACCAGCAGATGAAATTAAAAGTAATAACGAAACCACTTCTGTGACCTCCTCGCCTGGGTCCATCTTGTTTGACTCAAACCCAGATCTTATATGTTGCTATCTGTGCTGCTCTTCCCGTCTCATACATCATCCTGACATTCCTATTTGCTACTCTGATGGTCTTCTTGGGTGTCAGTAGTATGGTCTTATCATAAACCTCCATGCTGAAGATCTTACCTCACCCTGGACCAACCTCCCAAGGAAGAAAATGTGAGGGATCACTCTTTGCCTGGCCCCTACCTGTTGACCTGTTTGGGATGGATGGCCCTACCATCAGTTCAGGACTCCAGCCGTCATAGCTCTAGAGGTCTCTGGGGCACACAAACCACCTCACCACAAGAAGGTGGGAAAACAGACAGCATAGCTTAATTTAACAATCATTTTTCCTCCATGCATTCCTGCAGCAGGAGCATTCCTGCAGCAGGAGCATTCCTGCAGCAGGAGCATTCCTGCAGCAGCATTCCTGCAGCACCAGCATTCCTGCAGCTGCATTCTCATCAAACAGTGAGCGTGAAACGAGGCTGTGGAGTGGAGAGAAAGACTTGTGATCACAGGTGTAGCGTTTCCTCCAGACATCCCATTCAGGAACAGGATAGCTGCTCCTTTATTACATGAGCAGAGGTGAAACTGGAGCTGGGTCCAGACTTTATTTCAAACCACATCCTCTCTTATCAGATCAAAGTGCTGACTGCATCGTTTCTCCGGCCACTCGATGGCTAATGGTGTCGTTTGGATTGAAACATGCACTCGTGGAATCTGTATCCACCTTCAATCTACAGTGAAAATGATATTTTTGTTACATTCCTGCTAAATAAAAATGATCCAGTGAACACTCAGACAAGCCTGCATTACACAATCATGTCGAGGTTTAAAGATGCTGCAACGGCTTGACTTCTGCTTACTTCAATGTTTTGAAGATTAATGTTAAAATTTGGACACAAATCTGCGCACAAACTGTGTGTTTGAGCGTTTGACTCGAAACTCAGTGATTCAGTGTTTTTGTACTTGAATTTGTATGTACTTTGTGACCAAATTTAGAAGTACCTCAAACAAATTCAGACGGTTTGACTGTCATAGAAAATAAATAGTTTTAAATTGAATACTACTACTACTCCTCGTACTACTACTAATACTATTGATGATGATGATGATTTCCTTTTCCTGTTTACAATTTTACACTTTAACCTTTTAATTTAAACACATCCCAGCAGACATGATCTGATCTTTCATTAAACACGACTCCATCATTCCTGGATGTTGTCGCTTCCAACAGTTTTGGAAAACCTGGATTTTTTTGGCTGACCGAACACTCCACCTTGTTCCTTCTTTCATCAGCTTTGACGTCTGAACTTTTCTCCTTTTTTTTCTTCATATCCTTCAGTCGGCTTCGTCCTGCTTTCTTGCCTTGAAGCCTCGCGGGCTTCTTTCCTACATCGTCGTCTCCCTCTTCTCCCCAACTCCTGCAAACTGTGTTTCCTTATAGAGAGAAATGTGTGTGAGGTGGTTTGCAGGTAGTACGGAGATACCAGGCAGTGAGCATGAGCTCATGGATCTGGTAATACCAAAATTGTCCAGTGTGCACGTGTCATGAATCAAAATGTAGGAACAGACCTCAGTCATGGCCAGGGTTGCAACGGTATTTCCATGGTATGATAATTGTCTCAGAAAATACTGCGGTATCACCGTTATCACGGTATTTTACAAATATTATTATAAGTTACACTGACCTTTAAAGAAATGATGACGAGTTTTTTTATTGTACTTGGAACCATTTTAATGACAGTTTTGTTTAAAATGTCTCCAATAAACCTCCTGTTTTTTATTTTATTTGTAAAACCTGCAATATTAGAATAAGGAAACACCAAATCTGTAAATAAAAATGAATCTGCCTCTTTAGAAAGAAACAAAATCTTTGTCTTTGTAAACAAATGTGGTAAAAAGTGCAGAAGTGTGAGTACACACACACACACACACGCGCACACACACGTACTCTTAGAATTAAACATCCATTTAAAATGTTCAGTAAAATTATGTATCACCATAAAAGCATATTTAATATCTGATAAACTGATCCTGGGTCAGTGTCTGATCTGCTTTATAACATGTTGTCCTGCTAAGTTAGTGTGAAATAAGCAAATGCTGCAGACAGATTATTGCTGACATCATCCTCATAATACAGATTTCACTCTTCAGGCTTTCATGTCGAGCCTGATTTTAAGGGATGAAAAATCTACACGACAAAGTTTTAAAATGAACTCACGTAAATACCGTCTTTCACGTCCGGAAAGGTCCTTAACACGGACATGCGCATCCAGCACAGCACGCGCTTCACGGGCACCGGCGTGTCTGCAGTTCGGATGACTCAGCACTTTTGCTGGTGGTCAGCGTGTGGACCGAGCACGTGTTAGACAGACGGGTATTAATGAGATACTTTAATCTGCTCGGAGGGATGGTGTCGTAGCTGTGAGAACAAGTTTGAAGTATTCCCTCCTTTAGCGACACTTTTCATCCACACAGTTAGCAACGGGATATTGCACGATTGGTGGGTATCTGACGTAGTTCCACTCTGTTAATTTTAGTTTAGTGGATGGAGAGACTGGTTAAATCTGTCGCCACTTTCACCGCTGTGTGCCTGAGAGCGGCGCCGCCGAGACGAAGCGGAGTTGCGTGTGAAATTCTCCGCTGGCTTGTCTTTTCCCTTTATTACCGGTAATAAGTAAACATCCATGGTATGATAACCATGCATTTTAATACCATGGTATACCGTCAAACCGGTTACCGCTGCAACCCTAATCGTGGCAGTTCAGGTGACGAAGAGCCCATATCAGCTTAAAATCAGCTGGTCAGAGCACCTCAGCTGGTTTCTACCATTATACCTGCAGGAGCGCCTGTGCCATCAGCCATCAGAGCTGGATAAATTCAGGATAACTTGATGAGACGTAAGATTGATGTGGTTGTTTCTTGATGGATCAAAACAAAGTATGATCTGATAAATCTTTGTTTTTTGTGTGTTTTGTGTGTGTGGGATGCAGGCTGAGTGTGTTTGTCAAACAGATCTGAATAGGAAGGAGAAATAAGATTGTCTGATTTGGTGTCATTTTATGATTTATTTATATTTGACTTATATTTCTATTCACTCTTTGTCTGAAAACACTTTGTGCTCAATGGGTACAAATTTTTAAAAGTGGAATTTTTTCCTGTGTGTGAAGGAACAGGCTGCTTTGACCTCCAATTAATTCTAATTGTTCAGCTTGATTTAATATTTGCTGAAGGGCTGCAGAGTAACGAGGGCAGCCATCCTCCAGCTGGAGGACCATCTCGTAAGAATCTTCTGGAGTGTCCTTCAGAGAGAACCTGAGCTCGTGTGGTCTCAAAGCATGCTCAGATCTCAGATCAGCCACCTGGAAGTTAAACGTGATCCTCTGAAGCAGCTCGGCAGTTTTTCTTCTTTTGATTTTGAAGTTTCAAGTTGCCGTGTCAGATCTTTTCCACGTGCACTGCAATAGCTCAGCTCAGTGTCACTGATCAGTGGTCAACAAACTGGGACCAAAAACACATTTGCAGAAACATGAAACTGAAATCTGCTGCTTCCACAACAGATACAATCACAGGAGAAAAACATCAGGGGGCAACTTTCACTCTTAGTAAAACATAAAACATTTAGAAGCATTTATAAACCTGCATCCATACAATGAACAGGTAGAAATTATTATTGTGGAATAAAGCATTAGAAAGTCCACCAGTGGGGTCAGAGTGTGCTTTATAACCTGCAAACTAATGAAGATCGACACACACACTCTGTATATCGCTTCCTTTCTGTATCAACATCCTCCGTTCTGTGAGCCTGTGTAGAAAAAGCTGATTCTCTTCATCCTGGTTTATTAATAATCAAACATGAAAGCTCGAGATGAACACAGCTGTTTGCCAGCTTACCAACAGGCTCCGATCCAGCAGAGCGGCGTTTTGATCTGGCGTGCACAGGTTTGTTGCTCGCCTGCGTCTCGCTGGTATTTTTGGTGACGCTCTGTCAGCTCGACTGTGGCTGTGTGGGAGGGGAGCTGCAGTCGGGGGTGTCCGCAGAAATCTGGCTTGCAGAGAAGCTCTGCTGTCCTGCTAGTCCTGCCCAGACCGTGCACAGTGGAAGATTAGAGTTTGTCTCTAGTCCAGTGCACATGATCTAAGATGGTAGTTGTTCAGTACAACAGGAATTTTTAGCAGGAGGAGCTCCAGCGGTGTCCCAGAGATCCGCACAACCTTGGAATTGGTGTCACGATATGATGGACGTGGTCAGATTAGATGCTGAGAGACAATCGTCCATCTTTAAAGAGCAGAAAAGTCTTTGTGTTTTACACTCTTTCAGTCACTGCTTTGAGTAGAAACAGTAGTTCAGAGCGTTCTTTAGGTTAAAATAAGCCCGTTTACAACATTCTGCCTTTCAGTTTGTGCGCTGTGTGTTTACATGTGAGGCAGTGTGACTGTCTCACGGTTGCTTGTGTGCAGAAACTCAGACGAAAGGGCAGGAACCCTGCAGATGAGAACAGGCTGAGCTCGTGCATGAGTTCGAGTTTTTATTCAGCTCTGAACTGTCAGCGCCACATGAGCAAAAACAGACTGCATGCTGCAGGTTGGTGTTGCTGTTCACGTTTTTTTGGATCAAAACAGTTCAGAGTTCAGAAGTTAAAGGATTACAGCCCGCACCCAAAAGGTTTTATCACCCAGTAACAATAAAAAAAGATCTGCATGATAACTTTATCATTCAGCTTAATTTCTCTCCATGTTTTTATCTTGCTGTTCTGAGCCTCCGGTTTGAGAACCACTGATCTCTGTTTTAGAACATTTAGAAGTTTTCAGTGATCACAGATTTGCCTTTTGTTGTTTGCAAAATGTCTGTACCTGAGATTAGAGGCCAAAAAGGATCTACAGTAACATCTGAGGCTGGATCGATATCATCATCAGCTGTCAGCTGGTTTCAGACCAATTACAGACCAATCAAAGATTTGTCCTTTTTTAAAGAGATTGTCCCACAGATAATTTAACACTTTAATCAGTTTAATTCCACTTTGAGAAATGTTGAAAATACATCTGAGCTGAGCTATTACACACACACACACACACACACAGCTTCTCAGAAGCATCTTCATTTTACACACTGAAAAAAATCAGGTAACCAAGCAACAGAGAGGACAGGAACATTTTGCAAAACAAAGTGCTGAATTTGTGCAAAGCGAAAATCATTTTGAAAAGAAGACGGAGCTGAGCAGTCTACTTAAAGTTGCATTAAGTAGATTAAATTTGATGCTTTTTGGTAATGCAGGGATAAGAGCCACATCTCAATAATAAATGTCTTTTTTAATACAGTACCACGTCTTTCTGAGAGAGTCTGCAGGTTTTACATTAAAAAAATAACCACAGATATCCTGATTAGGACAGACAAAATCCTGCACAACTGCAGTTCTGAGCAGCAATATTTCAGCACCTTTCAGTGTGGAGCAGGTCTGCAGACATGCATGTGAAAGTTTGAAATGCAGCGCACACAAAGCTTTGACGTGAAATGCATACATGCAATCATTTTTTCATTAGGTTTCATGCATTTATTTTCCAAAATTGTTATAAAATGAAAATTTGCTACTGCAAGTGGAGTTTGAGAACATGTTGGTGTGTTTGGAACATGAGCACAGCAAACCCAGCGCACAGCGAATCAGACGAACCCAAAGTGACTGTTTCACATAATTAACTTTAATTGTTATAAATGGCTTCATGGTGTAGAAATATTCATGTCTTTAATGCAACACCAGCCGAAGATTTGAACATACGGTCAAAACAAAGTTTGCACAGGACTCTCTGCAGTAAACTACCTCCATGGGAATTAGGAGGAAAAGTAGCAGCCAGGTTCCGCTAATCAAATGAACTTGATTAACTGGTCATTAGCCAGTGTGAGCGCCTCTATAAAAGCAGACGTTTGGGCACTTTGCAGGTCTGCTGAGCCACAATCTTCCCAGGGGTGGACATCCCAGCAAATTCACCCCAAGCTCAATGAAGCAAAGGTCAGAGACCAGAAACTGCAACAACCTAAGAGCTCCATCTCAGACTCTGCAGGCCTCAGCTAGCGTGTAAAACGCTCATGACAGCACAATTAGAAACAAACTGATCAAGCAAGGCTTGTTTGAAAGGGCTGCAAGCACAGTTTAGGTTTGCAAAGCTGCATCTGACCAAACCACAAGACTTCTGGAAGAATGTCCGTCTGACAAACAAGAACAAAGTGGAGATGCTTGTCCACGCTGCACAGCACCACGTTTGGAGCAGACGCGGGAAATAAACACCTCAGACCAACTGTCGGCACGCTGGTGGAGAGCTGAGAGGATTTGGGGACCTTGCTGTCACTGAATGGACTGAGGGGATCTGTGTCCTCTTTGTCCACCTGTAGCACAAAGAATATATTTAAATATACAGTCCTGTGCTGATGACTCGCTATATAACCCAACCCAGTACACTAACAACTTCAATATATGGCCTCAGAATGACGGAGTTCAGTTGGATTCTACTTGAAGCAGAGCCAACAAGGATGGAAAAATACAAGCTTAAGAAGGGCACATTTGTTCCATTATATTGTGCATATTTGTCTTTTTTCAAGTGTCAGCACCCTCGAGTTTCTCTGAAGTTCACACTTTGGCAGTGTGGCGTAGCAGCAGGGATGTGTGCTCTCTGTAGGTGGTGTAGCAGCTTTCATTGATTACTGTGGCAAAGCGTTGTTTGTGCACGCCGCATGTCTCTAATCATTATGCATCGTGTCTCTAAAATGTCTTGTTTGCAGCTTTCCAAATTTCAGTTATTCCCCCAGATCAGGACTTCAAAAGAGCTATTTGGCACCAGCATTTACAAGAACACACGACTTCATCGTTGCATCTTACTCAGATAAGATGCTGTCACACATGGAGTCTGCCAGAGCCGTTCTTGTTCACTATAACATCGTTTCTAGTCATTCTAACTTTGCTTGTGACTGCGAGGTTTTGGTTTGAGTAAAGCGCTGTTAATGTGGATCACCAGAGGTGGCAAAAGTACTGACATTCTGTACTTCAGTAGAAGTACAAGTACTTGTGTTAAAATCTACTCTGGTAAAAGTCAAAGTACTGGTTCAACTTCTTTACTCAAGTAAAAGTAAAAAAGTACAGGCTCTGAAATCTACTCAAAGTAAGAAATTAAAAGTAGCTCTTTGAAAGACGTTTGTAACAGGTGTTTTTGCGTAAAGCTAACTGAAGGTCCAGTAAATGATATTGTGTGCAGGCTGTGATCAGCTGACCTGCTGCTGCTGCTCTCTTCTTCCTCTCCTTCCTCTTTCTTACATCTTTCTAACTGAAGTTATCGCTCATTCTCTGCTCTCCCTGGAAACACAGCAGCTGTTCTTTTAGCTAGCAGACACACTGTGTGACAAACTGCACACACTTTTTGTGCTTT
>VUQJ01001431.1:0-13610 GCA_015108635.1 Andinoacara biseriatus
CACTCTCTCTCTCCCTCACACACACACACACGCACACCCACACACACACACACACACACACACACACACACACACACACACACACACACATACACTGCCAGGCATTCTGGCTGATTTGATTACAATCCTACAGACTGGAAATGCTGAACTCTCAGGACTTTCCACTAGTGAAGTGGATAATGTTGCAAGATCCGTCCAAAAATTCAAAGACATAGTCTAGAGCAAGGGTTTCAAACATACGGCCCAGGGACCACAACTGGCTCACTAAAAGGTATAACTTTGGACTTCATTCTTGTCAGCATTTTGTGTTTTTACAAAGCCATCAGCCATGGTCAGTCAGATGCCAAAGTAAGTAGTAGACAAAGTATTAAATGACAGAAATAGAGGTGTTTTGCAAATTTAATTTTTTACATTTTTTTTTAAATGTGGGTTAATTTCAGTATTTTTTTTATTTCTTAAAGTCCTTAAAGATTATGGTTATGGACATTTTATTTTATTATTTACAACAGCATTTTATTTTACTGTAGATGTAATGATGTAAAATGACAGCTCCTCCTTTTTTTTTTTTTGCAGTCCGGAGGTCATTGGACCAGAGTAGTGAAGACAAATTTGAGAAAAAGGTGGATTTCACAAACTGGGATTGTGGAAATGAGGCAGAAAAAAGATCAGCAGGGATTGTCCAAACACTGAGAATGGAAAACAGATGTAAGGTAAAAGATGTTTCGTATTGAACTTCCACAAAAGCATCTTTGTATCCCCAAATAAATCAGAGATGTGGGTGGCAATTCGGAGGTCTGAAACTAGAGCACACAACAGTGACAACAGTATGAGATAACAGCTTCAGCTAACAACCTTGAAGTGTTTATAGATTTTATGACTTTCAGAAGCTATTTTCTGTACTTGAATTATGCCCCTGAAAAAATAAAAAGATTTCCGGGAACCTATGTCTAGAAATGTGTTTTGTAACTACAGGCTTCAGAAACCTTCCAAATAGTCAATACACACGTCTTTAAATCTCAGCAAAGCATTGTGTGGGTTTGATGGTTTAAAAAAAACATGAAAGAAGTAGGAAAAGAATAAAAGAAAGGAACCACTAGCATTCCAAGACAACTTCAGTGCAAGTGTGTTGTTGGACACCTGCTCGGGCATTCAACCAAAGAAATCTTGGCAAACTGGTCTCCTTAGTTTTTAACCCACTGACTGGGTAGCATGGTGCTGCAGTACTAAGCACTGTCAACTCACAGCAAAAAGGTTCTTGATTTGAATTTCCTGGTAGAGACTAGAAAAGTTAAAAAGAGTAAAATGTAAGTTTTTGGACAACGACAGGGATTTTTGTCAATTTGCATCTGTACATCACTGCTAATAATTCTAAATCAAGCAGTGCGGATGTGACTGGAGTACCAACCTTAAGTATTAATTCAAGGGTTTTAACAAAAGTATTGCAGTAACTATTTAGAAAGTACAGTCATTTTTTTAAACACAGTCCCAATTTTCAGAGGTCCAAATTTTCAAACATTTGCACACTTGTATTTAATATCAGGTGGTTGTTTTTGTATTTGTATTTGAGAACCAAAAAGCTGCTCTGTTGGGTTGAGATGAAGTGACTGATTTGGATACTGAAGACATTTCCTTGCCTTGAGAAACCTTTGCAGTATGTTTTGGGTCATTATCCATTTGCACTATGAAACACTGTCCAATCAGTTATGCAGCCTTTAGCTGAAACTCAGCTGCGAGTATATTGCTGTACACTTTACAATTCATCCTGCTACTTCAATCAGCAGTCACATTATCAATAAATTAATTAATTAATTTTCTGGTCTCCTTTGAGGTGCTAAACATGATAATTGTCTTTCAGATCTGCATGTCTTTGGCGTCTATGCTGGCCGCGTAAAGTCCTGTCACGGTAAGTGTCCCCTCTCAGTGTTATGATACACGTTCTTGAGGCTGACAGTGCGGTCGCAGGTGAACGCCAATTAGCTGCCTGGGTCTCTCTCTTCCTTTCCCTCCTTGTGTGTGCGTAGGACTGTACATGTGCATGTCGGCATGGGTGGATTTTAGAACTGCAACATGCTGATTAGGATCCCTCTTCCTTTAGTCCTTATGTACCTGTTGTATTTTAATGTTTTTTCTTTTCTAAATAGAACATTTTATACTTTTTTACATTGAACTGTGTCTCCTGGGCTATCCAGTGTGTGCATTAGTGAACAAATTTAGTTCTCTGGGCATTATTTGGCAATTTGGTAGTATTTTGGTTGATTATCTTTCTCTTTCTGCCTTTAACTGATAATTAGCCCTCACCCTCTCCAGTACCACATTTGCACTTTGCTGTAAACCTTCTGTAATTAAATTTCTCTTGACTGCAGACTTTGACAGTGTTAGACCCACCTTGTTGAGACTGTTTTTGACTTGGCCAGATGTTTTTTTTTTCCTAAATGAGGAAAGCATTCTGTGATCACCTGCTGTAATGGTTAAAAAACTGTTACATTTTTAAATGTAAGTAAGTCTACAGTAAGAAGGTAAAGTAAGTAAGTAAATAGATAAATATTATTGGTAGCATATTACACCCTTTTTTGTGGCTATAGTGCTGTTGTTAGTGCTGAGGTTTCCTTCTGTGTGGAGTTTGCATGTTTTCTCTTGACCTGTGTGGATCGATCCTCCCCCAATCCAACATCCACAAGAAGCAACTGCTATCGCAACTAGAGATTGATGAGGTACAACACAAATGCTATGGCAAGTTGATGCCAGGACATCAGGTCAAGGGGGAGATGCCGTCATCCCCACACTCTGAGATTGGGGACCCACCCCCAAGAACAACTGGTATTTTGAATGCCAGGGCAGCTGACCTGAAAGGAAAGATCGTGGCCAAACTAGAATCCTGAACCCTCCATGGCCAGTTACCAAGACTACGTGAAGAACCATCTGAAAGTCCGCTAGAAGAAGTGAATGTAGCACTACAGACAATCCCTTCTGTAACAATCACTGAAACTGACCAGCTGATCTATACTACAGCAACAGTGATTCTTGAGATACTTGGCTATAAGTTGAATGGCCACAAGGAGCAGTACCCTTCATGGAGAAGAAGACTGGAGGCTAAAATCAAGGCAGCAAGGAGTGGCATTAGCTAACTATCAGAGCTGCTGAAAGGTGTGATGAAATAAGGGGTGCCTAAGAAGTACAACAAGCTGTCCATACGTGAGGCCTTGGAAACTGCCAAGCAAAGATTCAAAGCCTTGGCTAACTGCTTATAGACGTATACCAGAGAGGAAAAAAAAGAGAAGAATAAATCAGAAGTTCTTCACTGAACCATCCAAGGTGTACTCGCAGGGGCAGGGGAATAAAAGCCCCACACCAAGGCTGGAGATGAACCAATATTGAAAGAGCATATGGGAGAACAATGCAACACATACTGTAATGTTCAATAGCTAGTGGATTTAAGAGTAGAGCATAGAAACCTCCCTGAACAGGCCCCAGTAACCATCACAGTGGCAGACATCCAGGACAGCACCAGGCTCAATCCATGAGCATGTATTGATGTCAGTGGCCTTTATCTCCTCCTTTGGACAGCTTTTTATCTCAGCAGGGTATCTGATGACCATCAGGGTGTGGATTGCCCAGATTTTGTTCTTCCTCTCTTCAGGTACTTGATGGTTGTAGGTTTCCTCTTCATGATTCCTCTTTGCATGGGATTCCAAGGTGCTTGTAGCTATCCTCAATATCTGCAATGTTGCCTTCTGGTGGTGCAGTCTCCTCAGGTCTGACTACCTTCCCTCTACCAGCTGACTACACTTCTCCAGTTCAAATGACCTTCCAGTGTTACTGCTGTAGATCCTATTTTTTTTTTTTTTTGATTACCTGGAGAACAGCCC
This sequence comes from Andinoacara biseriatus, assembly GCA_015108635.1. Lineage (NCBI taxonomy): Eukaryota > Metazoa > Chordata > Actinopteri > Cichliformes > Cichlidae > Andinoacara > Andinoacara biseriatus. The sequence continues at coordinate 3,867 of VUQJ01001431.1, forward strand.
TTTATAGAGGACTTCCAACCCATCCTTTTGTAATGATTTCCATCAGCAGATGAAAGCTGGTGAGGGCATAACATATTCATTTCTTGATTTATTTTTCTTTTTTTGAGACAACTTTAGGTTGTGTCATATGAAAGATAACCAATTTCCTGCTTTTAGTCTTCTTGAGTGCATCCCTGATGGATGTGTGTACATGCATGCAGCAGCCTATAGGTTTTGAATCATGATGGATGGTGGAGTGAAAAGCAAAGACCATGAGACTGTGTACACCAGGACTCTGTACATCTCCATCAATCTCCTGTTAATGCTTCAGCCGCAGCGCTGAGGCTCTGGGACGCGTTGTTGATGTCCCATTGAATCCTGGGTGATTTATTATGTTGAGCCAGAGAGTTCAAGCCCTGCATGTATTCCGTACATCTCAGTTTGTATGCATGTTTACTTCTTTTTTTGTTATTTCCCCTGTCTTGTTCCATTGTTTCTTTATTCTTGTTTCATTATCCTTCCTTCACATTTCTCGTCATTTACTCCTATATTTGCTTATTTCTTTTGCCTTCTTTCCTCTAGCCTTTCTTTAATGCATCATTTCATTTGGTCTCTTGAGGTTTTATTTATCCACAAGTACAGTTCCTTGGTTCCTCAAAATTATTCTTCAGTTTTGGATTAAAAAAAAATATCTCAAATGTTTACAGAGATGCCATTACATACTGAGATCACCTTTTTTAAATGTTTGTGCTTATGTTTCCATTGCATTTTAACATCCTTTGTTCTGCTGTCTAACATGTGCACCAAACAATCTAATAAAGAAAGAAAGAAAGTCAAGCTACAGAGTTTGGAGTCTAGGCTCTGGGCTCGTCGCTCCCTGCAAATGTGATCCACATTGAAATTGGAAATGATGAGTACCATCTTCCCCATAGACAGTATAAAAAATAGACTGTGTCCAGGTCAGAGAAATTCAGTGTCCTTCAAAAAGAATGCAGCCAATTCAGAAGTGCCTTATAGCTGCATTCCTGTTATACTATACAGCTGTGGTCCCATAAGCATAAGTGAAACTGCTTTCTGTCTTTAAACACTGCTGAGCTTTGGGCTCAGTCATTCATTTAGTGTCGTAATGAATAAAACACTAACTCTGTTTTTTTTTTATCTCGGTCAAACTATTTTATATATATATATGCGTTAAACTTTTTATCACAATTAATCACATTTTTTTCGGAGCTGGAACCTTTGTGTTCGCTTGTTTTAGCACGCCTGTAAATCTGATTCGCAGGCGACAATACATCCACAAACAACAACGATGTGCGATGAAGCCGCTTCTCTTGGTCCACTGACGGACAACTTTAGCTTTAAAAAACGTTCTGATGGGACTTTGGAAAAGACTGCTGTTGTATACAGTAGTTGAAGCTACACATGTGGGAGGAAACCGGAGTACCTGGAGGAAACTCACATAGCACGGCGGCGCGGTGGTTAGCACTATGGTTAGCACTGCTGCCTCACAGTTAGAATAACATCTAAAAGGGTTCAATTCCACCTTGGCCTGGGCCTCCCTCTGCATGGGTTTATTTTTAGTTTTTTTTATTTATTTTATTTATTATTTTATTATTTATTATTATATTTATTATTATTTTATTATTTATTTTATTTTTATCTCCTATTTTTAGTATTTTATTTTTGCCCCACCACTTTACTACCTTTGTTTCTATTCATTCTTCTTTACTATTGCCCTCTGATCTATTTCTAAATAATAATAAATACTTGCAGATGTCAGCCTGCTCGTCCTTCAGTTCAGACATTTTTTTTTCCCATCTTAAGCAATGAAATGTGTGCTTTCACATATTTCCCTCCACAAAGTGACATTCCCTTGCCTTTTTCAGAGAGCCTGTTAGCTTTTATGTACAAAGTAAAGAACCCCATCCTTCCCTTCCCTGCTTTTGCTAACTGCACTTCACATGCCAAACCTTTTGTGGGAATGCACGAACATTTCAAGTCACAACACATGAATGATTTCTATTTTGGTGATATCTGTATAAACTGCAGCAGGGAAGCTTAAAATGAAAAAAAAAAAAAGCTGGAGTAAAAACCAAGCTGCAGTGAATACAGCCCCACACCACACCAGCACCACCAGGGCCAATCACTGACAAATATGATGCTTGTTTTGAGCTTGTATCTGATGTTCCCCACTGGGCCAATCAGAGTCATTTTAGATCTTGGTATGCAGCTGAAATGACATGCATCAACTCCCTAAATTTGTCAAACACAGATCTCCGGGACACTGCAAGAAAATGTGCATCTTACCAAATCACATTCCTTTATCTCAACATATCAATTTGTCCGTTGTAAACCATAAAATTCTCCTTTAAAAAAACAGGTAAACATTCAAGCTCACTCATTTATTCTCCACTCAAGTATTTGAACCTGTTTCCAAATCAAGTCAGTGTGTTTCAGGACATTTCTGAAGAGAAACATCTGGAGACAAGGCAGAACAGCATTACTGTGCTACAATGAAGAAAAATGAAAGTCTTAATCCAATCAGTGTTTTAGATATCGTGCGTGGCAGTTGGACAAACAAGGGTGAATTTGTTGTCTTTCAACCAATTTCATCATGACACTGTAAACCCACAGAGGTTCTCGCTTGTAGATTTATTCATTGCAGAGGACAAACGAGAAAGACTTGAAGTTTTTGAGGTTTTGGGGGAGCATTTTTATTTTGCTTTAACTGTAGAAAAAAGAAAGGTGACACCAAGTGAGGGGAGGAGGAGGACATTGTGGACCAACATGTTCAGAGTCAGTGACATTGTATTTGTTAAAGAAGCGACCTTATATAAGCCGTACTTTTAATTATACTGTATAGCGTTGTTATCAGTTTGAGTTCAGATCAATCTGGTGACCTTGAAGGAGAGATGAGACATCATATTTTAAATCTTTATACAGTATTTTCTGTGAGTTGAAATACAGACCACACTCGTAAGAATAATAGTTTCTAAGTTATGAGGCCAATTACCAATAAATAATGGATCGTTAACATGACCCCACTCGACACCCCTACAGTTTTATCCGAATTAAATTTAAAGGTTTTTGCTCCATCGTGTTTACAATCAGAATGACACACGCACATGCAAACGAGACCAAAAATACAACCTCTTTGGCAGAGGTAATAATAAAATTTAAATAAAATCCTATTTGGTTCATTGCAGCTGGTCATATAGTATAAAATGCTGCAACAACATGTCTTCATCTTTGTTGATGAAGGTTGTTTTCCAGCCACAGCAGACAGAGGGGGCTTTGGTGATGCTGTAATATTTATTATGAACATCTCAAAATTACTCCTGAACGATAACAACCGCATTATAATAATAGCAATAAAAACAAAACTTTAAGACAGATATGAATAAAAACGAAATTGAAAATGTAAACATTTTTAAACAGCAAAAACTGAAACAGAATAACAAAACCGTTATGTCTGCGTGTGTCTGTTCTGTCTTTGCTGAATTAGTTTTTATATAATAAAATTGTAAATATTTTTTTAAATTATGGTGGTTCGCTTGTATAAATAACATTGAACTCAGCTGTTTCCTCTGCTGAAGCATCTCTGACTAATTAAACTCTAAGTTGACCAATCAGATGGAGTCGTTCAAGGTCAGCAACACCTGTTGCTTCAAGTCACTGCACAAAGAAAGTGAAGGACGTTCTTGTTAATGGCAGCAACATAAAGACAGCTGGCTAAAGCAGACCAATTAGGGCTAATCAAATGGTATTCTCCTTTAAACAAATGATGGGAAAGGTCAGCAGGCCTGAGGATTGATCAGATGGCAGTTTCCACTCAGCATGAAGGTTAGCTGATGCTGACATTTGTTAGGATCATTTTCAGCCCCAGATTAAAGCTGTACAGTGACATTTTACACTTGTCTGACTTATTTTACTCCAACATGCTCTGAATACACAACAGAAGGAAGGTTTCAGGAGTGTTTTTTTTTTTTCTTTTCCTGACTCATTTCTCTGTTGAGAGGAAGATTTAAGCTGGCATTTACACAACAATATTTCAAATATCAAATATGGTGATATATGCTGGATCATAAAACTATAAATTATAATTCTAGTATGAATAATATTGAAATTCTAAGGATAATTGATTTGAAAGCCTGACATCACATTGTGAAGCTTTTAAGGATAATATGACCAAACCAGAGCTAATATGTGTTTCACTGAAAATATTGCATTTTGTTTGCCAGCTAGTTGTGTAAGAGAAATCTAGAAATGTATTTTTGCTTGATGTGACAGGCTGTTCAGATCCTGAGGAACTGATCACTTTAGTCCCCTGAAAGAAGCCTGTCCTGAGAATCAAACAATGATGAAAAAGAGGCTAAACCCTTCTTAGAAGTGCAGAGGTGCTCATTTTTGATACTTCATATTACGCAAGTGTCACAAGATGAAACTGTGAACGGTCTGGACTGCAGGCAGCACCCAGACTCTTCTACTATGAAGCCTTCTTGTTGGAATAGGTGCAGTATGCAGTTTAGCATCGTGCTGCTGAAATATGAAGGCCTTTCCCGAAAGACATCTGGATGGGTACCTTTCCAGATGTGCAAGCTGCCAATTCCATAGGCACTGATGTACCCCCCCCATACAATCAGAGATGCAGGCTTAAACTGAGCACGCTTTGCCTCAATCTATTTTAATTGAGTTTTGGCCCAGAGAAGACAGGGGTGTTTTTAGATAATGTGCAAATATGTCTTCTCCTCACATGATGGAGCTTTAACCTGCATCTGTGGATGAAGTGGTCCTGAGAACATGCAGTGATTTCCATAAGAGAATCATGTCTGTTTTAATGCAGGGCTGCCTGAGGACCTGAAGATCATTGGCATCCAATACAGATTATTGGCCTTGCCCCTGCGCACAGAGATTTCTCCAGATTCTCTGAATCTTTTGATATTATGCACTGTAGATGATGAGATATTTAAAATCTTCAAATTGTTCGGATGAACCGCTGCCCATCTTTACTTCAGAGAAAATCTGCCTCTTTATTATTTTCTTTTTTTGGCCAATGATGCTACTGACCTGTTGCCAATGAACCTGATTAGCTGCAAAATGTTCCTCCAGCTGGTTCTTTTTAGTACCGCTTACATCTCCAGTCTTTTTTTTTGAGACATCTTGCTGCCGTCAAATTAAAAATGAGAGCTGATATTTTTCATGAAATATTAAAATGTCTTAGTTTAAAATTGCCTTTGTTGTCTGTGTTCTACTGTGAATAACATGAGATTTGGAAATCATTACAGCCTATTTTTTGGCGGTTTTGTTGTAGTATGTTAGCTTTTTTCTTGAACAGTGAAGTAACTAGTTACTCCATACTCTTAAAGTGAAGTGTTGTCAAAAAAAACAAAAAAAAGTGTACTATTGATGTGCAAAACTTGAAAAAGCAAATGAGCAAAGTGGAATGACTCTGCTGACTGTTCAACCACTTTGGCCAGGCTCATATTACTCATTAACATACATCAGGTCACTGTGGACGAGGCTTTCATTTCATTTATTGTCCAGCTTCTTTTTATTGATTTTTCAGCACTTTGGAACAGAAAAACTGTAAACTGCCAAAATCTGAGACTTTCTTTGGCTAAAAACCAGCAGAATCTATCGCTAACACTAGAAAAGCTGTTGACACTGGGGAAGCTCAGATGGTACAAATTCACATTAACGTTCACACAACACCTTTTGATACGTTTGTCTCAATTTATGTCACATTTAATGCAAGTAAGTTTATGTATCTTCTTACTGACAACTAATTTTGCAAATGAGATGCAACTCAGTAAAAACCAACAAAAGTATAAAGAATTTTCCACAGCTGGTGATTGTCTATAATTTTGTAACCAATGTTGTTCACAGGTACAACATTAAAAATGAACAAACATGAAAGAGTTGACCCATTTTAAAGGGAAAACAAAACATAAACATATCCAAACAGTTTTTGTGCTGAACCATAAAAAACAAACTTTCTTCCAACTTTAAGGAAACTCTGTCACTTTACACTTCTTTCACTACAGGATGAGGTCAAACGTGGAGTCTTTATGAGTTGCTGAATTCCATCTCAACACCATCATCACAGCTGAACAAGATACAAGAGATACAAGAAACAAGTTGCCATAAAATGAGACCTTTGGCTTATTTAATTATCCTGAACAGGGATAGTGAGTATAAAACCTGAATACCAGGTCTCTTTTCAAATTTTTAAAAAAATTTTCTGTCTCAGACTTTTTAAACCTACAGGTATCACAAAGAGGCCAGAGCACCAGCTGAATTTCCCCTCCTGCCCGCAGACACCAGCAGAGTGGGGGTGCAGCCGTCTCAACAGGGACGAGGGGAAGGTGGGTGGAGGAGGGAGGAAAGGGAATTTTCTCCTCATCCAGAAATAATCCAATTCTACGGGAGGATGAACCAAACCTCCACCCTGCCGCTCTCAACTTCAGCACCATGAAAAGAGCTTTAGAGTCGGAGGTTGCTAAGGAAAGCCCCCCACCCCCCCGAGACTGACTCAAAGTGTGTGTGTGTGTGTGTGTTTATTGAGTAATGATTAAAGCAGTGTCTGTGAAATGTCTGTCACCCCACCAACACACACACACACACACACACACCATTTTTAAAAGGGACCATGTGCTGCTTAGACATTTGCGTGTGTCCTTACTGATCTTCTCCCACACATTCGAATGAGAAAACTGATTCACCGGTTTGTTATGACGCAATAAAAATGGAAAGTTTGCTTTTTGAAGAAACAACAATCATTTCATTTCTCTCTGCACAGTCTGTCTGCTCAGTTTTTCAACGCGTTCTCACTGAGTGCACATTTTGTCTTATTTACTGAAGAGTAAACACTTGACATCCTGCTGCAGTTAGCAAATAACTGTAAATCTGCATTACTGACCCCTGTTAAAATCATTTGCTCTTATTAAAAGTGTGAAATAAGAATGACAAAAAATGGAGAAAGCTAAAGATGCCCCATCGTGCTGAGGTGCAGTAGAAACTTTTTTAAAAAAGTTCAGAATTTTACTTTCTACTCTCTGATAAGCCTAAAAAAAACAAAGTACAAGAAAGAATAATTTGACTAATTGCGATGCTCATTCACAGAAATATTACACGCACACTGTCATAAAAGTGGATTTATTTCAGATGTGGAACATAAACCAGCAAAAAACCCACTAATGCCATTATGAACACATCTGAGATAAAAACAGGCAATCAAGAAACACATGAATTCAGCAACCACATGTTCTGTCTTGCACCGCATCCAGGTTATGACAACTGCAAAACACGTCAGTTTGTCAGGTATGGACACTTGGAAAAGACCCCTTGTTGTCATAAATTTGAATGCACTATTATTTTCTAATATGCATGCTTGTTGTGAGGAGGAAGTTTTATATCAAAGTTCAGAACTAGATTTTTAAGATTGATTTTAGTGTCTAAACCTAACCAGTAAGTAAAAGGGACAGTACGAAGCAAATCAGGACAAAACACAAAGCTCTCAAATGATCTGCAGTAGATTTAGTCCTGATTCAAAGAGCTACACTTACCTCTGCAACCAGTCTGTAAGGAACCGTTGCCAAGAGACACCTCGTGCTAATCTCTGTGACGCCAGCAGCATCTGACAGAATGACAGCACAGGATGCAAGGGTACGAGAGTCAGAAGGTCTGGAAAATACTTTCAGTATTTAAAGGTATAATGAAAAAAATTATGAAGTAAAGGACTAATGAAAACTGTGGGATCACACAGTGGAAGCATCATAGTGGAGATTTATGGATACCTGCAATTCAAACCTCAGTGGTTGTGAAAGTCACACAGTTCTCAGTGTTTCAGCCTGATCAGCAGCTGTTTTGATGCTGAACTGGTTCCTCTGAGAATATTAAGGTTGTTCTACACACTTGCTCCCTCTCCTTATAGCTGACATCCATCCTGAATGACCTTTTTTTAGCATTTCAACACACATTGTTGGCATGGCTGAAATTGCTGATTTCCACGCTCTTTTGTTCAATTGTGTTTCCACAGATTAAAAAAAAAAAAGAAACAAAGAAAGAAAAAGATTCATTCATTCTAACTCTGATCACATTGATTCAGTTTGTTATGAATGAAAATCTTTAACACGTGAAGTCAGCTAAAGCGAGCAGATAAAGCTCGGGGGAAGGTGGTTACAGGTGTTAGATTTTGCTTGGCCCTGAGCCTTTCTTGCAAAGCTATTTTTGTCTCTTCCCTAGCACATCTGCATATCTGTTGGGTGAGTATGGCCACATTTAGGTTATTACAGGAAGCAGTGAAGTCATCTGGGAATGCCAACTTATAGAAAAGTGAATCCTTTTTTTTTATTTTGAAAGTAAATTCTGAATATCCAAAATATTCTGAGCCGTTCTCTGCTCCATATATCCGACTCAGCGGGGACTTCCAGCTGCAGATCCAGAGGCCATCACTGTCCTACAGACCTGTTTACCATCCTGCTGTCCTCAGGATGACAGCAGCACCCCCAACCCCATCCCTCCCTCACTCAGCTTAGTGTCTGCCATTGCCGCAGGGAGTTGGTGTCATCCATCTATCACCCCTGACGTCAGGCCTGCAGGCATCCATTCGTCTCATTCAATATCAGCGCTTTTTTTAGGAGAACCTGCTAATTAGCTGCAGTAGCAATGACTGTTTGTTGTGCTGTTTTTAACTTTCTACCCTGTGCTTCACCACCTTGGAAAAACTACTAAGGTGACACGAGAGGGAGTGAGGCTCAGTTTGACTTTTTGGGAACTTTTTAGGTGGTTTTATATGCACGACTGTAGATGGTTTTACATGAAAAGAATTATCCTTTCCTGCACTGCACAAACTATGAACAGCTCTAGATTTTAATTAGTACAACACCAAACTTACCAGTATGTGTTGTCAGATGACTGCGCGAGAATAAAGTATTGTGTAGTCTCAGGTCATGTGACCCTAATTTTTTATAGACTTTTCTGTGTGTATAAAGCTTTGTTTGGGACTGTAACGGGGGACATCTTTATGGTATGATACACTTCCCTTTTTAGTGAGCCTTATCTGGGAAATTTATGTAAGGTAACCTGTCTATGAGAAGACTTACTGCAGAATCTGAGGCTTTGACAGTAAACTTCAGATCATTGAGTGTTATGTGCTTAAACAAATATGCTGCAATATAGTGAGCAGGAGTGTAGGCGTGTTTATGCATATACATTTGTTGTCTATATATTTATTCAGGCATCCCTGTAGGCCTTTTAAAACACTGTTTCCCCCTTCTGATGAATTATGGATTGTATATTTATGGAATACAGTAAAAACAAACAATAGTCAAGGCTTTGCTAGACTCACTATTCATAATGTCCAATCTAAGTACATGTTGCTGATAAATCTGAACACTTGGGCAACATTATCTATTTTAGAGAACAGTGGCCAGTGTGATTGTGATGACTGTATATTATTTATTTTATCTTTATACTGATGCAAGTTGTTGAGCTGGGGATAGTTATCATAACAATTAAGTGCTCAATCTACCACAAATATATACTTCATGTGTGTAAATATGTATTTAGTTTATTTTCACAAATCAATTCTGTTTTTAAAAAGTGGAACTAAGCTGTTCCATATTTTCTCTCTGTGGTGATAGATAGATGGTAAATGGACTAGTTCTTATATAGCGCTTTTCTACTCTAACTGAGCACTCAAAGCGCTTACACAACACGTTTACATTTACCCCATTCACACAAGCACTTCCATGTGTCAATGTG
>VUQJ01001433.1:0-13597 GCA_015108635.1 Andinoacara biseriatus
TATACGACTCAGGTTTTTCAGACACTGCACAGTACAAAATAAACCTAGCAAAGGGCCCACCGGGTTCATGCCTACACTAGGGTAACCAGACACCTTTGTTTTCTCAGTACATCGGGGATTATTTTTAGCTAACGCTGTTCAACCATATGACACCGTTTTTAAACAGCTGTAAAGTGGAAAAACATTTTATTTGGCAAGAAACGACTAGAAGCAGAGCCTTACTCACTGATATCGCTAGTGCCCTGTGCTCTTTTGGGAGGCTAAAAAGCGGTATTTTTATATATTTGCGTAGCATGGTTGTATTTTACTTTAAAAAGTAGCATTCATAAAACTGCAGCAACCCCTTATTTATTTCACAGATAATCACATTGGATCTCGCAGTGATATCAAACTGGAAAACTTTGGTTTTCATTCCGGGCATACCACTTAATGCCACACCAATTCTTCCCACAGCGCTTTTGAAGACTCTACATTTGTAATCTTTACATGAATTTGTCTTTACACTGAGGTCTCTTCTGGCGTGGAAACATTTTGTCTGGTGTGCATTTACGCAGCATCAGCTTTATATTTTGCAGGCCCACGCCGTTCCTTCCAAGTCACTGCGGGAGGCGAGACAACAAACTCTTAAATAGCCTCATGCCAGCGAATATGAGCATGTGGCAGTGATGTGACAAGATACTGCAGCTGAGGAGGTGAGAAGAGGGAGGAACACAGATGTGAGTCAATGCCTGCTGGTAACTCCAAATTAGTTATAAATGTGTATTGTTTTGTTTTTTTAAGGAGGAGGTCAACCAGGTCACCTGCACTGACTTCTGGGTGTTTCCTATATAGCACATGTTCAACACACGATAGTTTAGTGGTATTTTTCACACCAGTACTGAGAGTAACAATACACTGCAATGCAAGTTAGAACATGCATTTATTATACTAGCTTTTCCTGCCTCGTTACTCTCACAGTTAATTGACTGTTATGGAGAAAATATTTTCATACAAAATCAAATACAAGTTAATAAAATATGGTGCATTGTTACAGATTAAATTACCCAGCCCAATGTTAATAAGTACAAACACACTGAAATGCTGTTTGAGCATCCTCTACAATGAATTCCTCTGTGGTGGGATGTCTGCTCAGACAATAGAGCTTCAGCTGGTACAGCACCTTTGTCCACATGATTAGCTCACATCAAACTCTTCCTAATTTCAATTGGCTGTGATCTCTGGCATCACAAAGGAAGACACTGTGCACAGAAGCAGCTCCTGTGCAGTTACATTTAGATTGTCCAAGATGCTACCTGTCCCCGGAAAATCATCTCCACTTTTTATTATCTCTGATGACGTTGAAGAGGCTTTCATATTAACACTGTATCATGAATGCACAGGCAGCGTATGGATGGCATTAGGTACACTGTGTTCTGTACTTTGTGTTCCACATCTCTCAGGCAATCCACTCAAGCAGGAAATTGTTTCACTGTCGCCCCCCAGTGGTCAACATAGATAGGCTGCACATACTGATGAACTCAACAACCCCTTGCAGACAGCATTGTGTTCCCAAGAACCAAAAGGACGCAGTATTTATTTATCTCCACACAGGTAAACCTTCTTTGGTATCATGAAATCAAGAGATTTTTATTTTATTTTTATTTTTGTCTTGCCAGCTATTTATGAGAGTCATGCAATTAAAGCATTGCACGACTCAAATCAAACTATCAACGCAGGCCTAAGTTAATATTTACTAAGCAGCAGGATTTAATCTGAGAGAAGACCCATTTTTGTCTCTTGGGAGTCAGTTCCTGTTAAGGAGGAGAAACAAAAATGCAAATATACTTGCTCTCAAACATTCAAATGCAACATAAACTGCTGAGACAAAGACCTTTGGCCTAATTTAGACACACAAATTTTTCTGGATTGTGTGAAACCCCACAAAAGGTTGGCGCTCTGGCACCAAAATGATACAAATATAGTAGGCCAAATAAAAACAATAAAGTGACTGAAGAAGGTGAAATAAAACATTAACATTAACAGGATTTATCTGTATAGTTTATTTGCAATGCAAAGAAGATCATTTGTAAAGCAGCTAGAGTCTACTGTTGCTTGTGTGGGATAAAATCATAGTGATTATCTTTTAGCATTTGAAATAAAGGAGACAACTGCTTCCTCTGGGTTCTCTCAACCTGATGCAATTATAAGGACTCTTGAGCCACCTAGTGGTAATCTAAGGCTGTCTGTGTTTCATGTGGAGAACTGATAGGTGGAAAAGAAGTAAATCCCAGTGTAAATTAAAACAAGGTAAAAAAAAATCCAGAAGGGGAGAGCGTAAGAAGTACAGGACCAGTCTGAGTTAATAACAGTTCAATTTTTTTGTTGTTGCTCTGATGGTTGGCTGCTGTCACTGCCATCTCTCATCAGCCTATTTCTTCCATCCTCCTCGGTCACACCAACCCTCTGCATGTGCTCTCTCCATAAACCTCCTCTGGGGTCTTCCCCTTTTTCTCTTACCTGGCATCTCCATATTCAACATCCTATGTCCAATATATCCACTATCCCTAATCCATACATGTCTAAACCATCTCAACCTTGCCTCTATAACTTTAAAGTTCTTGTTATTCAGTGAAAAGGCCTCCATATATCCATTTACTTAACCACTTATCCAGTTCAGGATTGACCTGACCCCATCCCACCTGTCACAGGATGAGATGCAGGGTACACGCTGTACAAGTTGTCAGTCCATCACACAGTCCAATCATGAAACTCTTACGCTTGGTGGGGCACCAAAAAATACCTTAAAAAAAGCTGAAATTTCCTGTGTCGTGAAATCATGGAAGTATTGCAGGAGCCAGAGCACCAGAAAATTCCATTAGAAAAAGGAAAATTTCTGTTCCAGAAAAAAAAGATGTCCTGACAGTCTACTAGTACTAGCAGATGTCACATACCACATCCATCCATTTTCCTTCACTTACCTGGGGCCGGGTCGCGGGGCAGCAGCCTAAGCAGAAAAACCCAGACCTCTCTCTCACCAGCCAGCTCCCTCAGCTCATCCAGGGGGACTCAGAGGCCAAACGAGAGATAAATTCTCTTCATAAGTTTGTAATAACAGAAAATTGATACTAAACAGAAATTTGTTTCAGCCTATTGATGCGGCCCTCCACAGCCCTCCCCTAGAAGGGTTAAAAGCAATATCAATACAGTGATCTGCAGGTATAAAAGTCTATTTTCTTTCACATACCTAACAAATATTTCATATGTAAAAAGAGGTTTTCTGCCGAGTAAATAAAACTATTGCTGGCATATGAATACTGTGAGGTCAACAAACACATTTCCTTCGGAAGTATATTGGGCTAGGAATGTAAGGTATCACAAATACTGGTATCTCGATATTTCATTCAGGTATAGTAAGTAGATGCTGGTACCATTTAACCTCTGAAAAAGTTCATTTCAGACAAATATGTGACATATGATCATTTAGGCTAGCAGACTGTAGTCCGAGGCGTGTCGGCATAGAGTGAGGCTACACTGAATCCACTTCATTTCCAGGAATACTTCATTTTCCAGCAGCACAGAGATCTTCTTGATTCAGTTTCTCTTAAATGTATTTTAAAGATCTCGCTACATACTGTTACATCACTTTGCAGCTTCCTTTGTAATGCTTTAAAAGATATGTAGATCATAATGGGTCAGTCATCCATAACAATCCACTGGCTCTGTGTGGTGTGTTAACTGATAAATCCTTGGGTGTGACCTTTCCAGTCTGAAACCTGAGAAGCTCAGGTTGCCCAACCTGGCTGCTGTTCAAATATCCGGCTTCCATCAATCTTTATGCATAGATGTGTCGTCCATAGACCTGCATTCATAATTCATGCTGATCGTATGGATCTGCCCGACCTTACAGCTTCATTTCTCTACAAGTCTGCATGGTAATCAAAACCGGGATCAGAAGAACTATAGATCAAATTTCTCTGTTCTATAATCAAGATTATGATCAGTCTTTTTTCCTGCAACTTTCAGGAGGCGTTTTCTTACTGCTGGTTGGGTCTATCACTGCCGTTAAAGAGATGATTCTGTCAATGTGCTCTCGGTGTTTTAACCAGGTAAGCAAAACATGACTTATTTCTATAGTCGGCTGTTGTGTTGTGACTGGTGAAATCCAATCTGTCATCAGAGCTTTATACTTCTCTCTTTATCTACATGACACTAGCCGGCTGGCTTGGGTTGCCAGGCAACTAGTCACAAAAAATAAAAAAATAAAAAAATAAAAAAAACCTCGCAGTGGCTCTGAATCTGATTGGTGTTCAGCTCATCTGCTGCAGCAACCAATGGGAGCAGAGAGGAGGACAGCAAGGAAGCGGCCAGGTGACAGTGAAAAGAAAGTTGCTTGTTAATGCAGATGGAATAAAGATGATTGGCCATAAATAAGGCAGGATGAACATGTGTGTGGGGTTAATTCAAATACAGTTCAGTTTACAAGTGACTGATTTTACACGATCCCCCTCTGGCTTTCTATGTGAATAAGACTGGAGTTGGAAGGTCAGTGGTGTGCAGATGTACAACCCTTCACTACATTTGTATCCCACTGAACCTGTGCACATACTGTGGTGAGGCAGAGATTCTTGTAGTACCCACATTTAACTAGAAACAGTACAAAGACTAAATACTGTATAAACTGGGAAAATTTAGATTTAATTTTTTTTTTTTTGTACCATACAGTCTTTGGATTATTATTTGATTAAATACATGATTTATTAATCATTGATTTAAAAAAAAATATTTGTAATTTGTATTTACTTTGTACACAACTTTCTTAGAAGCAGGTTTGTAATTTTGTGCATGTGTATCGGGGTTATAGGAGCCATCCTGCCAGCACAAGATGACAATGGAGCTCTTGCTCCGTAAAAGAGACCTTCTGAAATATGAATGAGGAAATCCACACCTGTTTCCAGGTAACCAAGGCAGAACCATGACACTGACAATTAGTGTGTGTGTGTGTGTATGTCTGAGTGTGTGTGTATACCTGCGTAGGCGGATGCACAAGCAGCACAACTTCCTAGCTGTACCTGCCCGGACACCCTGTGGGGATGAAAGCAGCTGTCAGCCCCGTTAGCTTGATGAGACAGACATAATCTGAGCAGGAGAAGCAGTATGACAAAGTTCGGGTCTCAGGTCTGAACAAGTTCGGTGCATTTATAATCTGCTGAGAGCATTACGCATGGAAACAGGCCAAAGTCGGCCCAACTGAGCTGAAGCTGGAAGTGAAGACTTGGTGGAGGCTGGACCACAGAGGCATCTTCACAGGTCTTGCCCTCAGTGTTGAGCATCTGTCTGTGCAACTATGAATCCAATGTGGAAGGTTTACAAAAGCAAAGTGCTGAAGACTTTTAATCCTGAATATGAGGAGGAAACTGCTGAGGAGGTACAGAGCACACACGGTTCTCCACATTTATTCATGTTACTCGTTAATTTGTTTATCAGAAACACGGTAAAGTGTGAGAAAGCTCGCATGATTGATGGCACTGAAGTCAGAAAGTCAGCTGGTTTTGTTTTGCTGATCATTTCTTATTCATCACAGCGTTAGACGAGCTTGCAGGGCTTATTTGTTTTCCATGCAATGGGAACTTTAAAACAGATGTTAGGCCTTCAAACAGTAATGCTGCCTCTCATGCACGCTGGCAAAATTGACTCTGTCAATTACTGCCAGATGAAACCGTGTTTACTGACAAACCTACAGTACTTTTTAAAAAAAATTCTTTTTAGTGCGCTCTGCCAGACGAGAAACTAACGTGAACTGTAAATGAAATCCAGAAGCATGAAAGCATTTACAGCAATAATAAAACAGCTTTTAACCAAAGTTCAGGCAACACAGCAATCAATATGCAAAGTTTTTAGCAGTTGAGAACTGTGCCTAAATCCATTTATTCAACTAATGCTTTGAGTTACTTCTTTCCTACTTCCACTCCACTACATTTCAAAGGAGAATAGCCAAGAAGATACTATTCAGATTAACGATTCTATATATAAAAAAACATAGGGCACATTAAAAAAAACAAAACAAACGTGGCTCCCGGCCTGTTTTAGTTTGTAGCTTCTTACATAAAAGCATTATCGAGGTTCAGTCTGGAGTCATAATTTAGGCGCCTCAGGTGACTTCAGCTAAACATAACCAAGATTTTATCACAAAAAGAAAGAAGTTTGAGATAGAATTAATATATTATTACAACATATGAAATAATGTATGAAACAGAGCATTCTTTTTTCTTCTTTTCTACCTTTTTAATATTCTCATGATGTCCCAGTTACGTTGTTACCCTTTGCAGGAGTCTGTATATGAAACAGTTGAAACGATCCTCACTTGAACCCACTAGCAGTACAATAATTGTAATTTTACTTGCGAAGGACTTTGGATGCAGAGTTTTAGTTGGATTATGAGTACTGAGTACTGCTTCCACCACTGATATTCACTGTTTCACTGCAACACCTGCACTTCATGCAGAATTTGGTTCTTGTGAAACAGTGTTGCTTTGACCCAGATCTCTGGAGAGATGAGAAATTCGATCCTGCACAGGAGCTGAACAAACGGATTAGTTGGCATTCCACTGAGTGACGGGCTGACAGGCGGACGAGACCGATAGCCGGGTTCCTCACCGGTGTATTCAGATCTGCCAGCTGACTGCTTCAGGCTGTGGTCTCTAGAGCTGCCAGGGCATTCGCAAGCACAAGAGGGAATCTGCAGAGATAGTTTCCATCTAGATGGATATGTAGAGATGTCATCGCCCGCTATTTGAGTCGCCATTGCTTCACACGTTCTTGTGAAAGATGAGACAGCTGAAGTCTATGGCTATCACTGTTCCTCGTCTCAAACCATCTACTGGTGTGCAAATGTTACTGTTAAGTAATTAGTGAGTAAAGAGATAAAACAAGTAATTTGAATACAATGTTTAAAACGTTAAAGTTAGTTTTAATAAAGAAATTTCTCCTGTATTTCATGTATTTGGCATCTTTTGTCTCGTGTATGACTTTAGGTCACGTGCCAGGTCTGCGCCAGGTTCAGCGTCCACTATATGTGACCACTGAGTCTGTGTTATGCATTAAACCGAATGTTGTGAATAAATTGATGACATCGCTGCGTGTGTGGACACACTTCATTAAATGTTGTTTTGTTGGCTCGTGCTGCAGGTCACAGAGGTGGCGAACGATATGTGTCCAGTGCAGGAAGATGAGGGGCCTAACGCCGTCTCCCAGCTGGCCAGGAAAGTATGTGAACTCTGGCAGCTCTTGCAAAACTTGTAGTGTAGTTTCTGTTTACCAATCACACAGACTTTACAAATACTTCACAAAAGGGTCACACATGTAGTAAGTAAATTCACAGTGAGAGTGTCCACTGAACGGCTAACCACCGGCAGCAATAATACATCACGGCTTGTGCTAAATGTATGACAGAGGACGATTAATCAAGTGATCATTTGAAAGCACTAAATCCCTACTTTGACCTTTGACATTGTCCAGATGCAGGGGGCAGGAACTAAAAGCTGGAACCGGCTATCAGCGCTTTTCAACAAAGATGACGAACACCAGCTCCTAGAGGAGACTGAGAGCCCCCCTGTCGCTGACCAGTGAGTTTGTTATTCTCAGATGCATTCATGCACACTAGACAAATAAAGCTTAAGACTTTCCAGTACAGATTTTATTAAATTTTGGAAGTCATAAGATTGGAGTTTTAATTTCATTTCATTTCCGAAGCGAACGAAATGAAGTTTGTTTTACACCAATGCAAGTATAAATTAGAAGACGTATCACAGACCATCGCCTCATATTTGTAAAGGCATAATTGCTGCACTAATTTATTATGGATGAAGTCTCTGTGTTCACGTTTTAAAACTTTATTTAAAATCTAAAATCTCAAGCATTTGACAGAGATGAATCCAAATTCGAAGCATCCAATGCTTTCTCTAAATTCTCAGTCCACTTGCAGCAAAGCCGGAGGAGCCTCCACGACCCGCCAGGCGCACGGGATTCTGGGATAGCTTTGCAGCCAACTGGGCAGCCAAGAAGCAAGCCGAAGCTGCGGCAGCAGCAGCTGCTGCAAATGAGGCAGCGACAGGGGAGGGTGAGGAAGGGGTGAGCGTGGCCGGAGGGGAGGAAAGCCAGCAGGATGGGCAGGTCACCGAGGGAGAGGAGAGTGAAGGGGGAGGAAGGAGCAACAACAGCTTCTCTAAGTACGTCTCGCTGGGAGGAGGCAGCGAGGATGCATCTTTCAAATGGAACTTTGTTACGAGCAAGCTGGCAGATCTGAAGACCAAGAGCATGACCAAAACCAATTAGACATCATGTGAAGGAGAAATCAGAAGAATAGAAATGACACGATGAGGCTTGGTAGATGTAGGAGGAAGGTCAAATTTGCAAAGGAGATCCTGTAACTAAACTGGACCCTCTTATAGTTCCTCTTTACTATCAGAGATTTTATGCTCCAGCAAAATATTTGTTCACAGCCACGTTACCACCACTGGCCTAAAGGTTGATATAAAAAAGAAAATCAGTGTTTTAAATCTTTGGTTCCCCTTTACGTTAACTCTTTTCCCTGTTAAGACAGCATTTAATACCCTTAATGATGAGTTTTGACACCACACACTCAAAAAATCATTTACGGCCAAAATGCTGATTTAATTTTAAATGCTAATTTGATTACATGTAATTTTTAAACATAAGTGCAATGTAAAAATCTTACATTTAACTGAGTCAAATTTCAATTTACTTGATTGGTATAGATTCAGTTAATACCAAGCATATTTTAATTATACAAATAACAAAACCTTTGATTTCATATATGTCAGTTGCATTTGACTCAAAATTATTGCTTAATGTTTATAAGGGCAAATAATATATTTTTTTTGAGTGACTTATCAATAAAGACGTGGTTTGACGACCATTAGAACAGGTTCCAGGTTTTTCCAAGGGTAGCCCCAATAATCTGTATAGCTCACTAACTTCTGATGGACACCCAGTTTAGAAAAGAGAAACAACTGTTGTATTAAAAGTTGTTATGATAATTTCTGAAATTCTTTATTATTTCTTGGAGGTGAGTTGAGGATATTGTACCATATCTCCCTGCAGCACATGCAGCACAACATGCAGCACAAAGGCAATACATGACATGTGTTTTATTTTTGCAGTTGAATGGCTACATTTACTTCCTTTCACCATGAACATGTGCCTTCACACCTGTCAGCAAACTTGACCTAATCTGTAGTTTAACAGAAACTGGATTAAGAGATTAAAAGCATTGATAGATGGATTAGACGAGGATTATCTCACTTAACCTGTTCAGGGGGCAGCGGATTACAGAAAGCAGATTTGGCAGTGTGATGTACCTATTACATAATATTCTGAGTTTTTCCTCAAACTTTGGGAGTGCAAATTGTGAAGCACATTCATGTGACGTGTATGCATGTCTGGTGAGATAAAGACAGTCAAACTGATGACTTGGATTTTCTGATTGTGACTGAGATTAAAATGTGTAAAGTGTGACTTTTTGACTTTTCTAATTTTGTGATTTAAAAGAAATTTGGCCTAAATTTGATTATATTTTGTTCCTTTGTGGTTTTGCCCTATTCTGTGTTTTATTCTGCTGTTACCACTATGCTATAATAAAGACTGTTGCACTAAAAGTCATGGTAAGCATAAACATGTGACTGAAAAATGCATTTTTTGAGCCACATAAGAAAGAATTTGATGTATACCAGATTGTTTTTTGCTGATCTCTGTGATTGTTTTGGCTTTGACTTGATTTCTTTTGGTGGTTTCGACAACACAAAATTCTCCTTTTGGGCAGCAGGGGGCGCCCTTTGCCTCTGAAACTTTACATCACCTCTATTAGCTGTCTTTTTCCTGCATTTATCTGCATCACACTCACACCAAAGCTGTCTTTTAAAAATGGCAGCATTCTGATGCATATCAGCTTTATATGCATCAGATTGTTAAAAATAGTTCAATTTTCCCTCGTCTCCCATTTCCTTCATCTGTTTTATGTCCTGTTTTTCACACCCATTTCCCTTCTCACTGGACCATGTTTCCTCAGATAGAATTCAGCTTCCTTTTTTCATTTAGGAGTTTTTCTTGACAAGTCTATATGAATTTGGCAATACATGAAAGGTGAAAATGATGGACGCAAATGTAGCCCAAGCTCAGGCCCATGGTTTTTGCTCCATTAGTTCCATGTGTTTATACTGTCAGTCAGATTTCATCCTGTCATAATGGAACATGGGAAATCAGTAAAGTTTCACTAGCTCTGCACAGACTTTCAAGCCAACAGTCTCAGTTTGAGTCAGAAGAGACCCTTCACCACTTGCAACTCAGTGACAAGCTCAGCTTTTAAACATATTTAAGACAAGCTCAGAAGGAACATTTATTCCACAAGAGCGGATTTTTTTTTGGTTGCAGGGTGGATGGCTGGAGTTTGGTGGGTTGATGAAATTCTGACGACTACTTTCTTGATGTTTTGAGGTCCATATTTTAGTTTGATGACATCAAGTCAGCAATTCTCAGTGGAAACGTGGTTTGTAGAGCATGAAAGCATCAGAAGGGGAGCAGGCAGGGCTGGCAGGTTACGCAGGGGGAGATGAGAGAGCGTGCAGAGAGACAAAACTGGATGCTTGAGGACTTGAGGGGGTCTGTGATGTCTGGGAGTTTTGTTTAAAATGCATCTCAGGGAACTCAAAAATAACGAGCTGCTTATCAGTACCAGAAACCATTTTTGCAGAGACCACAAGCTGAAGTGAATAAAATAACATACAAATACTGCAAGTACTGCAGTTTTTGTCAGTTCTGGCTATATTTGTGTGGACATCTTCGAAAGGAAAGATTAAAGTAGCACAGAGTAAAGATTTTTGGTCCCTTTGGCCCATCTTGACATCTTATTTAAAGAGGTGTCTCAAAATCAGTCATGATTGAAGCTCAGTTTTTGGTCTCTCTGTTGTCATTAAAGTCATGAAAGTTGCCATGAAATTGATGAACAGTGAGATCAAACAGCACTATTGATTTTAGTCACTGACGTCTGTTTACAGGTCTTAGAGAGAAGGCCACAACAATCCATACATATTGCTGTTAATGGAATTTTGTCAGGCTGTGTTGACTCTATGTTATAAAAACATAGATTATTAATAGATGTGTGTGTGTGTGTGTGGAGTTAGAAAGAACGGATCTTTATGGACCTCTACGTACTCTTGTAAGGCTTAAGTTTCAAGGCTACATTAGCGGCTACTTGCAAAACACATACGAATCTCCCCCTGGAGACACAAGCAGCAACAACTGGGGTGAAAAGGTAGCCAACACAGTTCCTCAAATGACCACTGCAGGCTGGCTCAAAAAGTGGGTCAGTCCCTGGAGGCTGCCATGACATAATGCTCAACTTTCCAGCACATATTTACAGCCCGCAACCAACAGTGGTTTTGGACTCTATGGTCAATTTACACTGTGATCAGAGCACCAAATGCCATAACACCAGTTCATTCACATGAGATTCATGTAACAGTGTTGATACTGATCAGACAGCTTCTTCAGCAGCTTCTTCTGATCATCAGATTGGGTTACAATCACTGTTTATTTTTTTTCAAATGCCCTCTTTTGTCTAAAGTCCCTTAAGACCCTCAGTAGGCTCCCACAGGTGTTTTCTCTTAGTCTGCCTGATACGATCTCATCTTAGGCCTGCGTGGTTTGGGGCAAGACCTTCCTCAGCAAGCATTTTTGTGTCAAAGCAAAGAAAAGCACAGACGCATTAATGATGGATTCATTCCACTTAAGAGTATATCCTGCCTTTGTGGGTGCTGGTTGACTGCCACGGTTTATCATTCGCTTGCTGTACTTTCTGTACTGTGACTAGTAAAGAAAAAGAAATAACTTTTTTTCATCTGATGAATAAAATAACACCTACTTTCTTACACGCGCTCCTTTCCTACACACACAGAGCAGGAACAGTTTCAACGCCGGGGACTCGACCTTTAATCCGGCTCTCTCATGCACACATGCTCATACTGGTGAAACTCTTTTATCACTTGTCCTGTCAGACGAGTGTGTGACCGCCCCACTCTCTCTGTGTCCGTTTGGCTTTCAGTACAGCACAATCATCTCACTGCCCCCCCCCCCCCCCCCCCCCCCCCCCCCCCCAAAAAAAACAAAAAAAAAAAATTTTTTTTTTTTTTTTTTATTTTTTTTTTTTTTTTTGTGGTGTTTACACCTTTGACATTATGATGGTGCGTGGTAATAATGCATGTAATTCAGGATACAGGTTAATGGTACAAAGGTGTAGACACTCTGAGTAGAAATCTAGACGTTTAGGCATTCTAAAATACAAAAAGATTAAATTTGTACCATATGTAGATGCTTTCTAAGTTATCCAGAAACTATTTTCTTTATGGATTTGCTAACAGAGTTTTAAAAAAGCATCACATGAGGTCAGTGGAAGAAGTTTTAAGACCTAGTGTAGTCTGATGACTTTGGCACAAACTACCATGTGATTATGTTGTAAGCTGTTGCACTGGCATCGCCTGTCCCTTTGTGACCTCGATTGGCCAACACCAGTCATAAATCATGCAGCCAAAGTGACCAGGCTGTGCCAGATTCTAAGAAGTTTGTCTTCAAGATTACAGCTCAAGGTCTCAAATTTATACTGAGCTTATGAAATGAGGTTCATCAGTAAAAGAAATGTTGATCCTTCTCATTGTAGGGGTGTTCTGTCCATAAAATGTAAGATCGGAAATAGGTGAAAAGAAGATTTATGTGGGTTGTAAAAGCAAAAAAAAAGACATCTTTTATGAAACCCTCACACACCCTCACAGGTGGAGAGAAATGTCTGGTTGCGCTCAGGTATGACCAAGTTGTGTCGGGTGTCTCAACAGACGAGATGAGTCACACAACACAGCAGCCCCATCTGGAAGCAAACCTACGAGACCAAAGCTGTGCTCGCAAAAACAATGACTGAGCTCTTTCAGCAACTTACCACCACACCTGCTTGAAGCAAAAACTGTGGCTTTTCTGGCTGAGGCCCATGAACTCTTACTGTATATACAGTGTAGTCTAGAGGAAAATGGCAATTTTCAACTATTTTATGAAAAAGGAATGCACATGATGCATTTTGGCGAGAGTGAATGCAACCGTTATTTTCTTGCTTACAAAAACTCCTCCCATCCAGTCTAATCTTGCAGTGGTTCTTTGTCTTTTTTGACTTTCATTTGCGCGAGTGCGTTTATCGCAAACCATTACTTCCAGTCGATTTAATGTGAAATCACACCCAGTAGCAGCCACAATATAAAACGTCCTCCGAGGCTCCTTATCTCCTCCCTAATGGTCCTGTTTGTTTACAGAAATTACACTAATGCCCCAAAGTAATGGGCATTAGTATATTTAAGTGAGTGGACGTTTCAGAATCGCTGCACAGAGGTCATTTTCAGGGAGAAGACTTTGACAGATTAGCTGTAACTTTGCACTAGACATCAGCCTGATAGGTTTATCAGCTAAAAGGAGGAGATCCACCAAACAAACAGGCAGACAAAGCCGTTTGCAGGGTTAATCTCCACTGTTTGCAGTGTGTCTGCATAGATAAGGTGGCGACTTGATT
>VUQJ01001434.1:7576-19864 GCA_015108635.1 Andinoacara biseriatus
AACGCATCAACACTACTGCTCACCCCTCTCTGAAAGGGGTGTAATGACACCCTAGCTGTCACCCTATTGAACATTTCCTTCCTTCCTTCCTTCTCTCCTCATTTTCCCTCTTCATCCTGATCTCATAGAGAAAAACGTAACATTAAAATAAAAGAGAAGCATATGATTGGAATATCGGACAGTCTCTGCCAGACCTCTGTGACACACACATTCCCATGTCCCGCAGTCACGCCTAAGGCTTGTGTAGCTAGCTATACTAATAAAGGCAAGGACAAAAGCACAGCACCCACTGAGAGAAGCGGAGATGGGATAATGATCACTAATTAATCATGCGCTGGGGTCGTGTAGCTCATCTCTTCACCAACGGCACAGGAGCAGGAGGGAATGACTCACTTCCCGCTGAAGTCTCCACATAGTAGGCAGCTAAATGAAGTGAGACATGGGTTTCTCAGCACGGCTCCTTTTATAAGTCTCTGCCAGTGATCCAAATGTGTGAGCTGCTCTCAAAGAGAGGTATTTAAGGGATATTTAAGCATAGCAGCTCTTGTATTAATTAACCCCTCATGTATATCTTACCCAACATCTATTATTGCACTACATGTTTATGTGTCACTAAAGTTCCCACTAACAAACCTGTGACTCAGACACAGATTTATAAGCAGGGAAAGCAACAAAATATTATTATTATTACTGTTCCCATGGGGAATTTGATGCTTTTGAATAATTCTCACTTATTAGAGAAAAGACCGCATGGTCCCCAAATGGCAAATTGGCTTAGATGCAGTGTCCATTAGTAAGTACAAAAAGAACCTTAAAATCCATTTCCTGATTTTGACACAGCAGGCTGTGAGTTGGGAGAAAGCTGCAACACCACTCACAGAGAGTTCAACTTAAAAATTCTCAAGATAATTTTAAGCAAATATCTGCTTAACCAATTACAATATTAAATAACATCCTACTTATTTGTAAAATAGCAATTTGTCTATTGTAATGACATTAACTCAAGTAATGTGAATTGCAATTTCATTTTATGCTACTTTTACATTAACTCGACTTCTGTGCTTTTCAGATGAAATTGTTGCACTTTGATATGCCAGCTGGATTAATTAGACTTTGCAAGAAGACTTTATGCGATTAAATATGGGATTAAATTAGTATTCCTTTTGCTTCAGATGTAAATTAACTCCATCTAGGCCTGCTGAAACATTCAAATGCAGCTGATATATGAATGCAAATGAAGTAATGATACAATATTGTAGCATAAATCAGTATTAAATAGTAGAAGATGTGTAGCCTATGTCAATGCACCAGATTTTAACCATGGTACGCCTCTGCAGTTTCTGAAGCTTCAATAATTCTACTATCTACAGAAAGCATTCCAAGCATAATATGCACAATATGTTTAGATATACTTGCCTATGGGTGCTTTTTCAAAGTCTTTATTCCATTTTTAGTGGTAAGTCGAACAAAATTTCATCACAAATACAAATTTTGTTGACCATTACAGTTACGTGTGGGTGACATGTCACATGACATCACATTCACAGGGGGACAATGAATACGAAAATCAAAAGACTTTTAAAAGATTTATAGGAATTTTTTTTTTAATATATAGATGCTAATAATTGCTGTATGTGTAACAATGTCCATGCAAAGCTGTTAAGGAGGAGATGGAGTACATACAGTCATATATACATGCACACACTACAACAAGTAAGATATTTATTGCCACATAAAGAAGAGGATTATGTTACATGCTGCTGTAAAAGGTTATGCTTTTCATTAATTCTTTGTTTATTTCGTTGTTTTAAAATACTCAACCTTTTTTGATCACTGTCCCGCTCTAATTGGTGTTTTCTGTGCCAATCATGCTTCTTGCTGTGATATTTAGTCTCTTTGTTCTCCTTCCCCTGTGCCAGTTCATTTTATTGCTTCTGTGTCTGGTGTTCCAACCATTACTGCTGGTGTATTCCCTGGGGTATCTGACCTACTGTAGCTTTAATGTTTGTGACTCTTCCTTCACCTTGTGCTTTCACTACCTCAGCCTTAGCCTTAGAATGGATTTGATGCATCCATCATACAGTAACACTGCAATAAACAGATCTGCAGTGTTTGAATGAATCCAGACTGACTTTTAATGTCCTTTTACTTTGAGTTCACTTTTGGGTCGACAACATATGTTTATAAAGGAGTTCTCGTATGGAAGCTAATGCTTCCAATTATTTTAGGGGCCTCGTGAGTTAGAATGGTCATGATAACATTTATTCATTCATTACAATAATCTAATATGTTTTTAACCTTTTTGTTTGTCAAAGATACAGAGTTCTATCCCAGAAAAGTGAAGACTACAGGGAGGCCAAGGGGATTTCCCCTGAAAAATGTTTTTTTCTGTGGATTTTGGTTATATCATCATTGTCGTCATCACAGATCGTGCTTAAAACGTAGCAATTATTAATAAATGATGATAATAGATGAGTGTTATCCACTATGATGTGAATATGAATGTTTTTCTTTCCAAACATGAGTAACCATATACTTTACCTTTGATCAGAAGATAACAGCATTTAAAAATGTCAGAATGGCAGTTCACACCTTAACTCGACCTTCCCAAGGTTAAGGAAGGACTTTATTGTGGTTCCTTTTTTATTAACCCAGTAAGAGCATTAAATGCATTAGAATGATTTCTGCTTATTTGGCTGCATGAAAAAAACGCCTAAGAAAAAAAAAACAGTTTTGTTCCTGACACAATGCATTAAACTTTTTATCTTGTATTCTTCAGCCCTGTAATTACCTTTTCTTTTTCTTTTTTCTTTTTCTTTTTCCTTTTCTTTTCCTTTTTTTTTTTTTTTTTTTTTTTTCTTTTTTTTTTTTTTTGTTTTCTGCTCCTTCTATGCTATCCTACTGGTAGCCTGACATTTGATTGCTGTGAGTTGCTTTTATAACTGCTGACAGTTTGACAGGCTCTGTGGTTTCCCAACTGGTCTACACCTTCACAAGTAAAATAGCAATAATAAAAAAGACAATAGTAAGATATAAATAGACTTGCAGGCCTGGCTGGTTCTGCATATCACAATGCTTTGACTTAATGGCACTGCACTTAGAGATAAATTATAGCAAAAGCTTTGTGTAATGACTCCTCGGCAGCTTTTAGCAAACAAGGACCTGTATCCAAAGCATAAGAATGGGCTGTCAGGAAAAGCACTGAATCCCAGTATGCATATCAAAGCTGCTTTTCCTCTCTTCTTTAGCAATAATATTCAAAGGTGCAGTTGTATATGCAGTCATTTAACCACATGAGTACAACTGCGCTCAGTAAGAAGGGGATTTCTCAAATAACTTTAAGTCGTAAGGTTCACTAATGAATATTCAAGTGGGCACTTGAAAGGGATTTTAGAGGACGGGGCTGTAAAAGCAGCTCCAGTTGTTAATGACACTGGTTGCTGAATATGTATTTCTGTAATTTGCAAATGTTTGTAATTATACAGCTACATGTAGACATATTGAAACATTTCCATGCTTTCAAAGAGCTATAGTGTGTCACTGAATATGTGAGAACACATAGATTATTATTAATAGACATAAACTATAACAAGGTAAAGGCTCTCAGCATGTCATATCTGACATGGCTTGGACCATTTGTTTTCTCTTTTGTTTCCTGCATCCCTGTCAAATTAAAGAATTGGATGATTAGAATTTTGGTTGGGTGATGGCTCGAGGAATTCCCAAAAGTTTGTGTTTCACCAGTGAAGCTGGAACCCTTTTCTTTTTGCTAATTTGTAGTTACCATCAACAGTTTTATGGATCATCATGTACAACAAAAATAAAAGATTGTTGCAACTATATTTACGTGCAAATAATTATACTGCCTCAACTGGTATAAACAGGGTCTGTATGCATCAGTTCCAGTGAGTGGGGAAAAAAAGCGGCTTGGGCAAATAGCATAACTTTGGCACAGTTCAGAGTCATAATGTGTACCTCCACTGCTGAGGAAGAACAGTGACTGTAAGGTTGTTAGTGTTTGTTGCAGCGGCAAACAGCAAACCAAATGGGGAATGTCTGAGATGAAGGGTCCTGTCAAGCTTAAAAAGGAGTCCTGCTGAGCTTGGACAGCTTGTTGGACTGTGGAGGTAGCTGACAGGTATGTACCAACAGGCAGAGCAGAGTGCAGCTTTGGCAGTGCTGCTAACCTTAACTGGGGACACGGTGATGGAAGGAATATTTTGAGGATCTCCTAAATCCACCAGACAGAGAAAACACGAGTAAGTTGTCTGGGGACAACTTACTCATCAATGGGTCATGATCACAGAGGTAGTTTAAAAAAAAATAAAAAAATAAATGTGTTTTGTGGTCTTTGGTGATGAAGACATTTGATAACATGCTTTGGGGGGACTTGTGAGGGCTACTTTGAGGGTATGAGGTACTAGACCCATCATTACGAGCTAATTGATCCCAGTACAAATACTTGTTTTGCATTCCTGGTAATATGCCAGTCTCATTCCCTGTGTTTGTTGGACTCCTCCAGGTCTGTCCCTTGTTCATAATTTTTTTGCGGACAGTATTTGCAGACATGGGCCAGGGGCCGAAGGTGTCCACTTCAGTGCTCTCAGGATCTGCTTTTTTGTAATTTTTAAGAATGGTGTGGTCCTGCTGGTTGCATCAAGCAACAGTGAGCAACTGCCATGGAACCAGTTTGCAGCTGAGTGTGAGATTTTGTACCTCCAAGTCGGAAGCCATGGTCCTCAGCCAGAATGGTGGACCTTCCAATCAGAGTGGATCACCCACTACTGTAGGTTGGAGTTAAGCTGCTGCCTAAAGGAGTTCATGTATTTAAGGGCTTTGTTCATGGGTGGGAGAAAGAGTGGAGCAGGAGAATGACAGATGGATAGATGAAGTATAAGCAGGGATGCAGACACTGTACAGCTCTCTTGTGCAACAACAGAGGCCTTGCTGAGGCAGACTTGTTCATTTACTGGTTGATCTATTTTCCTTGACTGAAAGAATAAGATCACTGATGCAAGCGGCCACAAAAACCTTCCTCTTAAGGGTGTCCGGAGTCACCATTAGGGACAGTGTTAGTTCAGTTCAACTGCAATATTGTTCAGGGTAAATAGTTAATGTTAGCATGCTCTTTTAAATTAACAGTGAAAAATATACCTGCTAAATATTTTTAAGACAATATGAAACAGCATGTTAGCAGTTATTTTGTGTTAGCATAATTTGTTAGCATAATAGTTACATCTATTGTGTGTTACATGTATAAATAAACTGTAAGTATCATTGTTAAAATATGAGCCAATTATTCATACAAGAATATAGCATGTAAATGCTTGTTATTTCTCTTGGATATTCTTCCTGATTGGCCTGTCATTGATTTGACCTGATGGAAGCCAGCAGCAGGACCTTACCCCTGCACTCAGACTGCATCAATGTCAACAAATGTGGATTCATGTACCATGTCACTTTTCTTTTTCTTTTTAAGAGTACAGTACAAATGCAGGGCTCAATACAAGCTGAGAATGACTGATTAGGCACCCTTGCCATAGATTATTGAGAGACTCTCTACTGTCACACAAAAATGAACCAGTCCAGGTTTCTGGACTCTTTAAGGAGTGACAATATTCACACCACCCACAGCAACATTGCTGCATGCTGTTAGGTGGCTGATTTGAGCCAGCTGTAAGGCTAGCGCCAGCGGTGGTGCAGCACTGACGAGGCTAAAAGTAGAAAATACCTTTGCTCTTACTCGTTGCTCAGTTCAAGTTTAATTTTACAACTTTCCCACAAGGTGAGTAACACCGGCCAGTAAATGTGTCCGTGCTCGTTGAAATGACACTTGACAGCTGGTTCCTCCTGTGGTTTATGGTGTGAAAACACCAAAGCGTTATTGCAGCCTCATGTTCATAGCCTACTGTGCTACATTTGCAGAAAGCAAGAACTGCATGTGTTGAGTGCTGTTTACTCAAGATTTATTTCAACTAAGCACACACGCATCTCCTGGAGGAGGAAATCCTAGCTTGTGACGATTGAGTGTGGGTAGTAGTCACCCTTATCTGCACTCTGTGTGAGTTGTGGCTGACTTTTGGGTCCTGGGAGTCTTAAAGACTCAAACTTCTCCAACGCCCAGCATTTTCACTTCTGTGACTCAGCTCAGGCTGCTGCTGCCCTGCTTGACATTCTGGTGTGGAACAAACAGCCAGCGGCCCACTGGCTCACCCTCATCAGCAAAAGCTGTTTGTATCTATCTCCTTTCTTCCCTCCCTCTTACATCCTCCCTTTCTTTCTTGTTATTACTTTGATTGGTTTAGTGTGCACTGCCCTGCAGCTCTGCAAAGCTGTCAAGGGAAGGTTATTCAGCTTAGAGCAGATATGATTTAGTGCACAGCAAATACTCTGATATATTCAGTGCCCCATATGTAAGCTGTAACATCATCAATGAATTACCTTGCTGGGCCCTTTCAGGTCAAGTCGGAGATAGCATGAATTCTTTAACCAAAATCAGTAAATGATATGATATTTCAATATAGCTTACCATGTAACTAATAGAGTGGTCATATCCTGTTTTATCCACACATAACTATGGGTACATATGAAAACAGGCTCTCCCTTCACCTCAGAATCCTTCCAATGTGAACCTTATTACTCTATAACACCATCTAACTTATTTCTTCACTTCCATTATATTAATAACAGCCACTAGAGAACCTTTTTTATTAAATACCTCCTCCTCTCAAAATCTGCTGTGTGGTGTATGGGTTGTCGCCTCGACTGATCAAGAACAAATAATCGAGGTGAGTTTCACAAATAAATTCACTTATGCTTTCTTTGAAAGGTTTGACCTCCGAGGAATAATTGCAGATGTGTATATGCAAGTGGTCAAAAGGCAGACTTCCAGGGGCTGATCCAAACATACACTATATAGACAAAAGTACACATTACACATACAGGAGCTGCTCAGCTATGGAAACTCATGCCATGAAGCTCCTGGTGCAGTTTTTGTGCTGAAGTTAATGTCAGAGGAGGTTTGGAACTGTGCAGTTACTGAGTCAGCAGACCATTGGTGACTTTTAAGCACTTGGTGACCCCGCTTTACAACATGATGTGGTCTGACATTTTGTGGCTGAATTGCTGTGGCTCCTAAATACTTCCACTTTGCAATAATACCACTTGCAGGAAACCATGGGAAGAAGGAGGAAGAAATTTCACAAACTGACTTGTAATGACAGCATCCTATTACAGCATCACACTCAATTTCAGCGAGATCTTATGGATGCATGAATTTAACAAGAACTGTGAATGAATTGCTGGAGTAAAGGGCATGCTTTTCCCTGTGGATAATGTGAGACCGGAAGTTTTCTGCTCTTCAGGAAAAGCTGTAATCTACGCAGCTTTTAACATACAGACTGATTTGACTCCTTTTGGTTGGCTCTTACTCAGGTATGTCAAACTCCATTCAGGGTTGACGTGTGTCAGCATTTCATTGAGGTGTGTTTACAGTGACAAATCTTTTCTTCACTTGCAAAGACAGTAACTATTTATAACTGCTGGGGACTGTTGTGTAACTATGACAACCAACTGCTGTAAGCTGGCATCCTAGTTTCAGTTTGCTTATTTTTTGATTTCCTTAACTGTAAAAATGTAATGTGCCAATTCATAGTTAAAATTCATGCATCATTTTACAGACAGCTATAATGTATTTTATTGGGTGCCCGACTTCATAACAAGCAATAAAACAATAGCCGAACTTAGCTGGCTGTCAAACAGCTTGCCAAAAATTAGACATACTTTTTTTCTGTACTTTTAGGACTGGCCTAAATAGTAGGGCTTTTGGTTCTTTTGATTTTTGGTGACTCATACAGACAGACACTCAGTCAAAGGCAGAGGGGCTTGTTTTTGTGCTAGTAGAAGTCGAGTGACCACCACCTGAAATATGAAGATGAAAGAAGCTGTGACAGCTACTTTCTCTGTGTGCTGCAGGTGATAACACAAATGTGACACCCACAAACATCTCTCTAAGAAAATAGTGTCATGGCCTAGTTTTACTAGAAATCACTGCAAGAGAGGAAACGACATGAGGCCATGCAGTGTGTAATATTGAAGTTTTATGACAGGTGATTAAATGTCACACCTTCATCTTGGTAGCCTTCACAACAAGGGTTATAAACTCATTATTAGTCAGCAGGGAACCAGTGACAAATGAATGAGGGTCTGTTAGTTAATCATTAGTTAATGAGTGTTTCAAAATACAAGTTAATTAAAAAATTGCTTAGGAATGAATCAGAAAACCTTGATAATGGATGACTTGTTAATAAGTGCCTTTACAATGATCAGTTCATGAATCTGTGAAGCCTCTGTATCAACCACTTTTTTCATGTAAATGTTTTTTGAGCATCCGAGTTAATGATATATATATATTTTTTTAAAAAGTAGTGAGTAAGTAGAGCCTTATTACTTGATGATCATCATCATCATCTTATGATTACTGTGAGGTTGAGCACCCAAGCATTACTTCATCATTACCTATCCGTAACCAGACGCTTGTTTGTCATTCACCTCTCATTTGTTCCCTGGTAACTAATCAGAATTGTGTGTCCCTTTTGTGAAGTGTTACCAATCAGAATTCTGTCTCATGAGACTTTTTTCACTGTGCTCATGCGTTCAGCAAAGGAACAGAGGTCTGATTAATGCAGAAGTTAGAGATGTGGTTTAATTTGGCTCTTACAAAACAACTGCTCCGGATGGCAGAGAAAACATGGAACAAATAAATGGTGACATTAACGTCATAACAGGCTGCTCTGCGATAACAATCCAATCCCTGAACCGATCTCTAATCAGTCAGATTCCTGTTGTTCCTAAAATAGCCAGAATAAAGTGAGTCCACATGGACACCAAGCCAGCTGGAAAGACTTTAGAGCAAGTTGGCTGCAGCCCGTTTTCTCTGCACTGGCTGCCCTGACAGTAATTACAGCTCCGAGTGAGTGTATGTGTGCTAGCGCTTGTTTGTACAGTAAAGTGTGAAGAGTGGGCCTGGCATCCCAGATAAAACCTGAGGCGAGGCCCCTTGGCGAGAGGTGTGGGTGGAGGATCGCGCCACTGCAGAGACAACCTTTTGGATAAAAGCCACTTCCCTGCGAGAAGTCCAGGTGAGCACACAATTATACTCTGATAAAAAGGAACTCAGAATGCAAATGCATTTCTAGCATTCCAACTACAGAGCTACAGAACTTTCCTCACATTAATGTAGACTGAGTGCATGATTTTTTTTATTTTTTTTTATTTTTTTTTTTTTACATTTTAAAGTTTGTTCACAGCTGTTGTAAAAGCTTAATTACAGTCAGGAAGCAGAAGTAGCACCAAGAACACAACACATAAAATGTCCTCGATGGAGGCTAAACTAGAGAATATGTCATGAGTGACGTCAGAGAACTCTGTGCCAACAAGTGTTATCACTATACTTGCATGCCAGCTTTATGCACAACAGAATTTGATATGATGAGTATGTATAAGCATACCATTTATCATCATATTTTTTCCCACAGTTATAAAGACTGGCAGTGTGATCTTAATGCTTATCCAATCATTTTCCTGTATGTAAACTACAATAAGTGCTTGTCGAATTGGTTTCTTCAGTGGTGGCACTGTATTGTCTGATTGCACGAATTTATGCAAATCAAGTTCAGCTGAAGTTCAGCCAACCACTTGGCTCGACAGTAATATTCCCATAAAATCCACAGCCAGTGAATGAGTGGGGAGACAGAACTGACAGCCCACCCTATGCTCTTGTTAACAGCTGGATAGAGTGTATGTCCACACAAGTGCAACATGTGACTGTTTTGCAGTGCTTTTTTTCTGTCTGTTTTGGTTAAATGGAACTTTGTTGGTGGTTGTTAGTTAAATCATTTGTCATCTAAATCCTGACACTTTTATTCGATTTATTATTAATCCTCCATATTCTTCTATTAAAAAAAATTTTTCTGCTACTTTTTAGTCAAAATTGAACTGCCACACCAGCTGAGAAAATCTGCGTGGGAAAGTCATGTGAATAAGACTCTCCCCTAAAGCATAAAGCGGTTTACTGCCGACCTCTTCACTGCCAGTACATGGGAGTAGTACAGTGATACAACAGATGGGAAACTGTCAACCTAGACTCAAGCAGCAGCTGTCACTGAATGCACAGTATGATTAAAACAATATCAGGAAAAGTGTTTAATCCAAGTAGCATACCTGTTGAATGCATTGCAGAATTTAAGAAACACTCCAGTGTGACCAACTGGATTTATTCTACTGCTACCACTCTTTCTGCACAACTTGTTTTTAGTTATGGTCAGAATAACAAGAGATGTGCATGCAGCTAAAAATCCTTCTCCTTCCCGGGTCTTGACTCTCTTTCCACTTCCCTGTAACACTTGATCCTCCTTAAGCACAGTGAGGCGGTAACAAATGAAACACTCAAAGGCCACCGAGACATTTCTTCACACGGAATCTCTGGAACGGGACTACACTTTTAATCCGTTCTCAGCTCTGTAGCTCCTCCAAGTTGTCTGTGTCCATGTTTAAGCGCATTTGACAACTAATGTACTGTGCAGTCTTAATTAATTTAGTTGCTTAGAGTGCATTTGTGCTTTCCCTTTTGGGAATACCCACATGCTAATTGTATGGATCCTTAAATGATCTACAGCATAAACTGCATCCACAAAGCTAAAAACTGGTGGTAAATGGACTAGTTCTTATATAGCGCTTTTCTACTCTAACTGAGCACTCAAAGCGCTTATACAACATGTTTGCATTAATTAGCTAACATTCACACTCCAACGCTTGCATTGGAGAGCAACTTGGGGTTAAGTATCTTGCCCAAGGATACATTGGCATGCAGGCTGGAGCAGCCAGGAACCGAACCGCCGGCCTTCCAATCAGTGGGTGACCTGCTCTACCTCCTGAGCTACAGCCACCCCATTGGTGGTGGTGGTGAATTGGTGAATGAAAAATTAACATTTTGTTAAACTATCATTATTTAGTCATCTTCTGTGCAAATAGGTACAGAATCACAGCATTACATGAAACAAGGATAGTGAGGGTAAATGTACTGTGAACTATGTATTTGACCAAATAAGTTGTTGGTCTTAATGATGTCATCTAGTGACATCCACTCTGTTGTTAGGAATTTTACTTAAAACTTAAATGTGAGAATCCATCAGCAGTTATCTGGATGTGATTTGTTAAATAAATACAAATGCCCTGATTTTGTAAAGAATACAGAGATGCAGAGCATTGATATTTTTGTTTCACAAATTGAAACTTAATCCATGACTCTGTTGGGTGAACACCATCTGATAGTTTCTGTCTGAAGCACTGAAATGCATCATTCAGCAGTGATTACAGAACTGAATTGGGGACAGAGAAGCTATTCTTCCAGTCACTTGTGCCACCTCGCCTGGCCACCTCAATCATGTTTTCTTATTAGGCTTTGGGACTCCGGCGGAATATTCATGTGCAAGTTGAATATAATTGTGCCTGGGAAATGAATAGGACAATTGGGGTAAAGATTTGCATATCTTGCCGCTCAGATGTTAACCCTTATTAAGTCAGGAAATAATGTGAATTTTTGCAACAAAAGCCACATGGACCCAGAAGGGAGTTATCCTTTTAATGCATGATCCTGCTTTGCATTTTATGACATGTACGCTTTATCAGCTGTTACTGCAAATGGAGTATCATAACCACTAACCATACGGTTATTTTATTATTTTCCTGGACCCATCTTTTAATGACTGCTTTCACTGATTGTGATTACAGCTGCTCTCCTAGTTGAGTAGCACTGATTATAAGTTGCTTTGCATAAGAGCCTTGCAAAATGACTAAGACGTAAGTGTGAATTAGTGTCAGTGCTGAGGATGCAGACAAGAGGCCTGAAGATACTGAGAAAGCTTCTCTCCTGAAATGGAACAGACGTGCTTGTTTCCAATACATTCCAATACACGTGTATTTAGCTGCTGAAGTTCAGTGTTTCTCTACAATGTAGGAAATAGGAAATTTTGTTTTCTGAAATGCAGTAATTTTTTGTGAACTAGTGCTTTCTGAATTTTGCAGGAGTAGGTGTCAGTTTTTCATGCAAAGTAACGGATGCCTTGTTTTAGACCCAAACTCTTCTGCTGAGGGCTGTGTATACAGAAATAAATTCATCATGATGTGAAGTACGTGAAGTGGACCGAGTTTACTGCTCGCTCACAGCATCAACCCACAACAAGTGTCTGAAACCCACACTTCTTGTCAACTAAGTGTCAACAATAAAAA
>VUQJ01001440.1:0-14229 GCA_015108635.1 Andinoacara biseriatus
TATACACACACATATATACACATATATATATATATATGCATATGTATTCTTGTTCTGTCCACCCCTTTCTTCTCTTCATTCCTACCTGTCACATCTGGCAAGAATAAATAAAATAAAATAAAAAATAAAACATGAACAAGAAGAGCCTGTAAAAAACTTATAGAGCTATTCTTGTAAAAGCAAATATGTTTGGTATAACTGCATTCAGATCATCATTCTGACTGCAAAAACTGCCAGACATGACAGGCAAAAAAAAAAAAAAAAAAAAAAACTGAGGAAAACTGCATGCTCACATGACACAGATGTGTCAGTTACAATGTAGCATCCCAAAGCATGCTTCCCTTTAGTTTTTCTTTTTGACTATAATGGGGACCATACTTTACAAAATGATCATGTTTTACTGAAAAGTTAAAACTAGCAATGAGATAGTAAACCTCATGGAATTACAAATCAAGGGATCCAAAGGGTAATTTTCCAATAGACATACCCTCTGGCTTCTTTACACAACCAGAAGAGTTGCCCCAAAATTAGAAACAATGCAATTAAGGAACTTACTTTTCAGACCCCATCTATGCTCAAAATTCCCCTACCCCACCCTCTTTGGTCTAGTGGATGTCAGTGAATTTCCACTGTGCTTATTCAGACTTGGAAACCTTAGCGGTACGCCCCCTCTGAAAGTGTTGGAGGTTGCTTCTTTGGTTGTGAAGGAAAGAATTTGTTTAGCTGTCCAAGTGGAAAAAATACAAGACACTCATGGATATGGTTTATTTTTCATACCAATAACAGCCAAAGACCAACATGTTTGTTTGTTCACGCCGCTTAACTCAAGCCCAGTATGAATCTGGATTCTTTTGGCTAGGGTAATACTAAAAGAGGAGGTGTTCCATTTATAAAGAGCAGTTTTAATGAATCTGAACCACAAGGTGTAAATAACATGGCTAAAACATCAGATTTGTATTGATATTCAAACCAAATATCATATTACAGTGGGCATATTTACAATGTAGCTAAGCTTCTGTTTATAATTCCACACGCTCTCACACGCTTTTTTAAAATGTGTAAAAGTTGTTCTAAGCAGTAGTACAGGAAGACACAGTGCAGTTAAAATCCAATATCTATTTACATTTTACTCAACAATCACTCTGATATTTCCTGGCAGTATAGGTTTCCCAGTCCAACTGACATTTCAGCTTCTGTCATATACTTTTTTACAGGAATACATTTACGCACTAGTTTAAAGTGACTATGATAAAAACACTAAATTTACCAGTAATATTTACTGAACAGAGACATCTTGCTGTAATATCTGTTGCTTTGCTGATTTCTGTCTACTCTCATATTCTGGATTGGATTAGGGCTTCACTGTACATGGATTGATTTTCTTGCCTTTTCCAATCAAGAATGAGAAATGGTGTTTTGGTGGGGCCGTGTATATAAAAGATGGGGGTAGATGGACATTTCTTGCATTATGATTATAGTGATGTTATACATAATGCACTGATATCAGCAGATTGTGTAATATGGGTGCATTGTGTAGTAATATTTCGGAGTATAATATAATGTGAATAACCTGTAAGTATGCATTATATCTGGCCTCTTGTTATACACTACATAAAAGAAAGACATTATGTACTATACACCTTTGAGTGCACCCAAGAATGCAGTATGTACTTTCTCTAATTTGTTTACCATGGAAATTTTTTGTCTGTTCTAGGATGTGGTTACCAAAGGTTTTGGGAGAATCACAGAATCTCAATGTCTTACAGCATGTTTAAAATTATGCGTTAAATGAGTATTGTTAATATTGAAAACATGTTTTTGGTGGAATATGAATTATATCCTTACTTACCCAGGGGTGACCAAAAGTATTTGGATAAAAGTTTACTGCAAGGCCTCCAAATTCAGGCAAAATCATTTTGCACACCATAATAAGATGTGTGTTGAAGGGTTTTCTGTTGTGAAATGGTGCAGTAATGTTATCTTGACTTCTACATTTATATTACATTTTCATTAATCGAAGGAGAATATCCCCATATGTGATGGATTTTGTTTTGTTTTGTTTCTTTTTCGTTCTTTGGTTTTAGTCTTTTTTGACTCCCAAGTTACCCACTCCCAAGCCACTACTGAGAGCAGCACAAATACTGCCGGTCCTTATGTGTCATAAGCGCACCCTAACATTGTGCCACCAGTTTATTAAACCCAGGCCAATCTATCCCAAGAATTACGGGGTGTGCAAGACAGGAGTTACTGCAGCCTTAATTGGATACATTTTGCCCTTATGTCTTATTTTCACTGGCACCATGGGATATTTGTGAATGTCATCGTGTACACCCTTACTGTAATTTCCACCCATTCTGCTTCCAACATTGCCCCCATACACAGCCCCAAGTCTACTTCCACGATCATCAGCCAATGACAGCTGACCCACTCCGTCGTCTCTGCCGGGAGAACCTACTCAAACTGCTCCAGAACCACCAGCTTAAGCTCTCTCCACGACCCCAGCTGCAGCCACCTGGCCGCAGCATCCATGAACCACTGAGTGTAGGTAAACAGCCAATCTCCCACCTCCAGCCATGAACCACAGAAGCAGCAGCAGTGGTCCTCCGAGGAAAGCCCAAGCTGTTCCAACACTGCCCAATGGATGCGGCCAAAGCTTCCTCTGATGCTGGTGGCAGGTCCAGCGCCACCAAATGCATTCCCCTATTAGGAGGTGCAGAAGCTTTACTGCCTACTCAGTCTCTGGCCACCCACATGCCTCTGCTATGGCCTTAAACATGTACAGCAAGGCCTACGGGTCATCTGCCTCCCCCATTTTATGTAGTGTGATGACCGGGTGAAGCGACGGTGGTCCATGAACCCAGACTGAGCAACCAACACCTCGAGCTGTTGACGTTGCACCACCACATGCTCCCAGTTCAAAGCGGGCAGTTCACTCACCATCTGAGCCAGTGTGTGCACCTGCTGGATCAGCTGTGGGTGTATCATTCTCATGTTGGAGAAAAGTTGGGTGCCAGTGCAGCGCAACTACTGCCACGGAGTGCACCAAACAGCAGTTTACAGTTCACAGTACATTATCTTTATTTTTGTGTCAGACACAGCTTTTGTATTGTCTGTTGCCAGCTCCAGAGTCCTTCAGCCACACACCCATCCTGGCAGGCTACTGTGCACATATAAAGGGACATAATTAGACCATATCGGCCAGTTGTGCCAGCCGCCACCCCCCTGAGCTCACTACCCCACCCTCCCCTGCAGATGAGCCAAAAACCACATCCCACTACCACAGATCACTTTGTCACTAACAACTCTCACATCTCTAAAGGTCCCCTTTGGTCGTCAAGCCAGGTGTGTCACGTTTTTCACACAATTCAACTTCACAATCAATTTATGTCAAACTGAATGGTCTGTCACATCAATCCTCCACATCTGTCCCACTCCCGACTGAGTCATTCTTATTGTTGATCATCTAAACACCTTGTTCATATCCCAAAACTCCCTTCTGCCCTAGAGATAGCCCAGTTGCTTCTTTGACTATGTCTTCTGCCTTCATGGGGTTCCTCAGGAAACTGTTTCTGAATGGAGTCTTTAATTCACATCCTGTGTCTGGAGAGAATTCTGTTCCACCCTGGCTGCCCAGGTTAGTTTGTCTTCTGGTTTCCATCCCTAGACAAATGGGCAAGCTGGGCAGACCAATACAGGAGTGTCAAGCTCGCGGCTCGCGGGCCGCATCCGGCTCCGCCCCCTACTTCCGGTCCTGAATTTTATGTCAGACATCTAAGACTTTTTGTCCCTTTAAGTTACTTTTTTGACATTTCGCTTTTCCCTCCAATTAAGAGGATTTAGCGAAATTACATCAAATCGCGGACCGGAAGTAGGGGGCGGGGCCGGATGCGGCCCGCAAGCCGCGAGCCGCGAGTTTGACACCCCTGAATTAAGAGTTGGTGGCAGCTCTCCGGTTTGTAGCTTCTGCAAACCAATCCACCTTGGCACACACAACTTACCTGGCCACGGGTTTCTCTTATTTACGGCATCCTGGGCTATCAACCATCATTGCTCTCTGCAGGTGAAGGTGAGATCTCTGTTCCATCTGTGCAGCGCTATTGCTGGCTGTGGAAAGTAACTCAAGCCACCCTGTTAAGAACCAAGAACCGAATTAAACATCTGGAAGACTGCTGTCGAATGCCAGCTCTGAGCTACATCCCAGGACAAAAGTTTTGGTTGTCCACAAAGAACATACAACTACAAACTGAATCTAAAAAAACGCTCTCCAAACTCTACTGGTCCATTTGAAATATAGGCTCTGATTAATCCTGTTTCTGCACAGAAACATGAGGGTTCATAAGGCCTTTCATGTGTGTCGTTAAGACCAACTCTTTCCAGTGCTTTGTTCCCACCATTATATGATCCCGAGGAACGTTCCTGAATTCCAATGTCTGCTTTGCTTGACAAAAGAATCGTTAGAGACTTTCACTGCAGGCATGCTGACAAGCCGGGTGGTTCGCTGGGAGGCTCCCATTAAGAGCGGGGTACTGTCATGGTCCTCCAGTTCTCCTGTGCTGGCTCACCCAGTCTCTTTCTCTCCATTCTTTAGTTTCTCTCTCTCCTCTCCCCCCATATTTGTGTAGGTGTTTGAGTTAACCACACCTTGTGTTTCAGTGTTGGGTCCCACCTCTTTTCTCGCCCTGCAGTTCTGCATAAATTGAATTAACGAACCTAACTAACTGGAAATCCTCCAGCTGTAAAATCTTACCTTTGCTTCATTGTTAATAAACCTCTTAAGTTTTATTCCAAGTCTGAGTCTGAGTCCCATCCACACTAGACTTTGACAGCTCCAAAAAAAAAAAGTTTGGTATGAATCTGTACACATTATTTTCATGGCTGTAGCCGTGCATTTTCACATGAGATTCTATGGGAATTGACTCACTTTTTGAGCCAGCTTTTTGAGCCAGCACCCATTAGAGGAGTAGCAGTTACACATTGGCTCCAGTTTTTTCACCCCAGAGGTTCCTGCTTGGGTTCTGTTTGATGAAGCTAGGCACTAAACAGCCATTTAAAAAAGAATTAGAAAAAGAATCAACTGTGAATCATGCAAGAAACTCTAATAGAGACCATTAATAAAGATATAGAGCTAAAAATTAAAATAGGTCCATTTAAAGGTATCTAAAGTAAATCATTATGATACAAAATAGCCACTTTTAGAGTGTTCATGAGTCTTGAAAGATAATATTTTCTTGTGCAGAATTTATTATCATGTTCAACATTAAGAATAATACTGCAAGCTTTACAACTGTAAAAGCTTGACTTTTAGATTTCACTACTTCAACTTAGCTACATGGTCTTAATTTACCTGACCTTAACCTCAAGCCACATCTGCTAATAATCTCTTCTTTCAAATGAAAATAGCATGAGCTTACTATGACTGTAGGCATGGTGGTAGATGGACAGTCTGATCATTCTGAGATTTTTTTTTTTTTTCATTCATCCATTTGACTTATTACAGCATTGTGTCAGAAAGAAGTTGTCAGCCATACTGCTGTATTCCAATATATCCATGTATTTTGGTGCATTTCAAGTAAAAACACAAGATATGATCAATTTTGTCTGAATGGAACAAAATGATTGAATCGTATCCACAGCTGCAGCAGAGTGAAGCTGAATATCGGGATGAAATCAGCTGCACCCTGGGAATGCTGCACCAGTATAAATACATTGTTGAGACATAGCTCCATCATAGCTGGAGGCTGTTTACATGGGTTGCATATAATTGGTATAAGGTTTGTTTGTTTTTTAAAGTTTGTATTAACCTTATTTCATTAGTCAGTGAAGCACCTTTAATCATCAGTGAAGCACCTGAGAAGCATACTAAGAAGAAATCAGGCGCACTCTACATTTTGTGCCACCAACTTGTGAATGCTTGTGGTGGACTTTCCACTGGTGATTTCTCTGTTTGCTAGAATCTTCTCGCTTACTTGAGTTCCTTCCTGCTCTTCTTGCCTTTCTCATGCTTGCTGTGACTTTCAAGAGATCATTCAGCTCAGTGTCTCAAAACCTTCAAGGAGAGCAATGGGACATAAGAGGGACACGAGAATGTGCAGGGCTTCACAGAAAGCTGTACAGATGGATGAGCACAATTGTCATGAAATACTTTTCTTTGACGTTATGAGTTTTTCCACCAAGGTCACGTTACAGTACCAGTCAAAAGTTTGGACACACTCATCCCTTGTCTAAACTTTTGACTGATACTGTGAATAAAAGTGAAGAGGCAGGAATAGAGAGTCAGCAGTATGACATGTAACAGAGCTTGTGACTGAAGAGTTTTTCTTTGTGGTTGCTGTTATTGAAGTTGTTGAGAAAGATCCTTAACTGAGTGAAATGACCTCATTGCATTTAACTGGCAGCTGGGATAAGAGCTGGATGAATTCTTTAAATGTTATGGAAAGGTGCTTCAAAACTTCCTGCCTTATCTTTAGGATAAACTGAAACATACTCTGTGAAAGAAAAAAGAAATCAGAAATTATGCTAACACTTAATTTCATACAGTCATACTAATGAGGATTCATATTGATAAATATGAACAGACAGGTATTGGAGCAACCATTCTTGATGTGATATTTTGTTTCAGTTTTGTGTCTGGTATCTCATATTTCTTTTTTCCACTTCCAACATTTATAATATACTATTAATTAATATAATATAATTAATATAGTATTAATTTCACTGGGTTGTCCACAGTTTTATAGCCTGCATGGTAAGAATTCATGGCCAGAAGTACAAAGATATGCTTTACACAGTCCATCTATGAAAAATTGTTGTCTCACCCCAGCAAACCCAAAATGTCACTGTTACAATATATTTACCTTTACCTGTCCCATAGTCATCACCACTGGAATGCCACTGAAGAGATTGCAACCAGCTTCCTCCATCCATCCTGGTTCTCAGATGCTGCTGGATGGTGAGTGTGACGCCACTCAATGATGTCCTTCCATATGTGTCACTCTGACCTAAACTTCTGCATTGGTGATGTGGTCCTTTTAGGAAATGCAGTGGATGTTGTGGAAACAGCTCTAATGTAGCTTTTTCTCTAGATCAGCTGTTTCTGAAGAACAGAAGCAGCACATCGGTCTGATCTTGCAGCTGACTGTGATGTGATTGTTGTTCCAAATGTGTTTCAGTTTTGTGAGCACTGCTGTTGTCTGTGCAATCCTGGTGAGCATTTCTAGGCTTGGTCCTTCATCTGAAACTGTTTTCCACAGGTATTTTTTGGTTGCTATCTTCATCATGTGTTGTGTCTGGGGCAGCTAGCACCTGGCCGAGCCTATCCTTCTCCAGGTTTCACCACAGCTGATATCCTCCCTGTTGGTGTATTTAATGACTCTGGTCATGAACACAAAGCCATTGAGGTGACCCAGCAGCCCTTCTTCCCTGGCTGTTGCCTCTATTTCGAGTTCCTTCACTTAGTGCTGCTGTGTTAGCAGCACCTCCTCACATATTTCAGACAGCCAGGTTAGGAGGTGTACCAGGGTGTGGCACTTAGATCTAACGCATGACGGCTTTAGGGCATGTATGAGGACCAGAGCTGCCGGGCCACCCTGTTAGGTAAGATGCAGTTGCAGGCATCAAAGGTACTATCTCTATGCCTTCTTTGGTACAGTATTGTGCAAAAGTCTTGATCCACCCATCATTTCTTTGTTTTTGCCTTGCATTGTGTATTTCTATGTATATATATTTGCATTTGTTAACAAATTGTTGCACCTCTTTCCCATTTTCCTAGCAAAATATAGAGTTTTTATAATTCTAATGATCTTGAAAGTCAATATTTCCTATGACCATCTTTATTCTTCAACACAGCTTGAACTCTCTTAGGAAGCTGTCTTGAACAGTTCTCCAGGCTTTTTTGCACGTTGGCTCCTTTTTGTTCCATTCTTTGTCACAATGATCTCACACTGGATCAGTAATGTTGAGATCCAGGCTTTGGCGAGACCAAGCCATGATAGGCAGTATTCCATTGTGTGGTGTTCTGTCCAGGTATGTTTTCACTGCATTGACACTTCATGCTGGAAAATGAAGTTTGTGCCAATCAGACAATTTCTAGATGGTATTTCACGGTGGTGCTTTTCTGGGTTTGTAATTCCACCAAATTTGACAGGATAACACCACCACTGGCTGAAATGCAGCCCCAAACCATGAACCTCCACTGTTTTACACTGGCTGCAGACACTCACTGTTGCACCTCTCAAAAACAAAACAAAAATAAATAAATAAAATAGGAGCAAATTATATGTTTGGGTGACAGGCTGCTAGTCAAGTGTCTAAAGATACTTTGCTGAGTTGACTATTATATGTAGACACAACACTTTTAGCTCTTGAGTTAGGTGCCATTTTATGCCTGAATATTTCATAGGTCACTGTTAAAAAACAGACCAAAAAAAATATATTCCTCTAAAGGCGTTCAAGTGCAAGAACTGGACTGAAAATTAATGAAAAAGCAGCTAATGTTCAAAGAAAAACTTCCTGGAGAATTCCTGAAGAACTATTGCTTAAGACCAATTTTTAAAAAAATCTGCAAGTCTGATTCATTGGAAGCAAAACATAAAGAAATGAGGGATGGCTCAAGACTTTTGCACAGTACTGTGCATTTCTCAGTGTAAACAGGGGCATACACATACTAACATTTATCACACTACAGTACATTTTGTAACTTTGTGTACCCCAACAATTTTAACAAAAGTTGTTTTTTTTTACTGCTAATTGGCACATCACATCTACTGTCACTACTTTAATAAAATTTCAGATCATTTGTATTTTACACTTGGTGCACAACAACCCTCTATGTAGCTTAATATCTGTCAGATGAAAGAGTGCTTACTGGAGGTGGAGGCTTGATAATGGGGTGCCAAAACGACAGCATGACCCCAATTGTCAGCAGCAAGACAAAATAGCTCATTTTTGACGTTGGGGAGAGAAGTGAGAGCCACACTC
This sequence comes from Andinoacara biseriatus, assembly GCA_015108635.1. NCBI lineage: Eukaryota > Metazoa > Chordata > Actinopteri > Cichliformes > Cichlidae > Andinoacara > Andinoacara biseriatus. The sequence continues at coordinate 8,977 of VUQJ01001440.1, forward strand.
CCATCGCTGAGACTGGAGCAGCCATTAAGGCGGTGAACAGCTTATACAGCTCCTACAGGGTGGGATTTCACAGCAGCCTGCCGTCTTGCTATTTTTCAAACAATGCAGCTGTCAAGCGGACTGGATGAAGACTCAGTAGATTACTGAGCAATCTGTTCCACCTTGCTATCGCATGCAGGTCTGATTCATTACTGCCACTGGTAAAAAAAAATACCACAGTAATCTGATCAAAAATAGAGCTGATTATTTGTAGGATCAGTCAGACCGTGTTTAGTGGAGAAAATGGTATCCTGATTGTGAGCGTTGGGACGCGAATGTAATCGTAGGCATCTTGAGTTGGTTGCCGATAACACTAATGAAGCTGCAGCTCGAAAACTAAAATATATTGTTTTTTTTCTGCTCATGTCTGAGTCTGAGAAACCCAAACATGAGGGAGGGGAAACAACCACATTTTATCAGCAAGTTGGTGCGTGAGTGATTAGTTTTCCATCGGTGATATTAGGCATGACTGTTGGTCCGTGATTCTTCCCATTTTGACATCTACTTCTCAAAGAGCAGGACATTAAGGCACACCACAGACATGTCACAGCCTTAGAGTTAATTAGTGGCATGCATCTTACGTCCGTGGAGAACATTTACTCCACCTACTTGTGGCTAAAGCGACACATTAATTGGATCAGTAAAGGACTTTGTGGTGGCAGGGTGCCACAGCAAACGCTTTCATGTCGATCAGTCGCCAAACACTAAAAAAGATGGGGGGGGGGGCTGTTTTCACAACTGCCACAACACATGCCCCTCTGCTGAACCCAGAGTGAAACTGTTATCTGCCTCAGTTTAGACTTTATCTGCAGTCACTGACATACTGTATGCTCCAAGTCCACTTTACATACCGGCAGCAAGATAAGTGAAAAAAAAGCTTGTTTAGCTTAGCACCATACAAATAAACATAAAACTTGAGTGGTTATTAGTCACTTCACACACATCTACGCACATCTACGCACGTGCCAGCTCGATACGTGTTAATGTGCTCCACCCTCAACACGATTGGCAGACAGAAGCATTAATATTCCCTCAGATTTCCATGCACACAGGCATTAAAATACTGTCATTAACATCATTACTGCCATGGCAATATATCAACAAGTCATGTTGAATTAGTGTTAATGCGCCCACTGACAGGGCATGCGCTCCCCTCCGCCCGGCTGAAATGCCAGCATGCTGTTTTGTGCTCAGTCTGGTAGGAGGCCTGATCTGGCTGCCCACTCATGACCCTCAAACACTTGCTGTTGTCACGGAAATGGATCTGCTTTTCTGGCGCTCTCTTTTTTTTTTTTTTCAAATTGGATTAATTGGAGTAATAGGAGGTTGTCTTACCCTCGCCACCATGCTTTTTATCTCTTACTAATTGCTCCTTCCTTCACTGCCTCCTTCTGTCTCTTTACCATCACACGTTATTTGTGTTTGGTGCCTTTTCCCTTTCCTTCCTCTCCTCCAGTCAACCTGTTACACAAGCAACTGTCAAAGTCTTTGTTTCTCCTCTTATAATTTCTTTTCTTACAAAAGAAAAAAAAAGAGAAAAACCATCTGACGAGCCATATTGTTTGATTCTGAATGACTGCTCATTTTGTGGTGGAATCCGTATTTTGCATGCTGATGTTCAAAAGAGGTACTTTTCTCGTTTTCATTTGCAGAGTGCTGCTCTTGTTCTGCTCTTCCTACTTTGTGCTTCCTGCCCGTTCTATGTGCGTTTTCCTGTGAACTATATTAGCACAAATTGTATCTTCATATAATCGAGAGCACACATAAACAAGACAGACTTTGGCATGAGCCAAAACAATGCACATCCATGCTGTACGTTGGCCCACAGGATGAGAGGAAACTTGTTGCCATGGTGAACGCATGGTGACTCAGTGTTTGACAGTGGCATTTTCTTGCCACTCGTTTGCATGCACAGAGAACCAGCTGCTGACCTTATTGTGATTATTGTGTGATTATAAGCTATTTGCATGAGCATTTATCACCTGGTGTCGGGGGTTCTCCTAAAATGATCAAAGTGGCTAAACAAATATCGCTTACTTTACACCTGCAGATGTTTTGCAAGCTACATGTGAGATTTTTTATGACAGAAGTTATGCTTTCCAGCAGGTGTATCAAGCATATGGCCTTCAGTCCAGCCCACCAATGGGTCCAGTTCGGCCCACTGGATGGCTTTACAAAGTGTGACAGTTGCACGGGAGGGCATCATTTCTGGACTTTTCACTGGATTTTGCATGAGAATGTTTTGTGCTGCAGGACATGAAGACAGGATCACATCGTGACAATGGTAGTCCAAACTATTTGATCAGAGCCAGAGGTCTGAATCATCATTTTTTTCTTTAAAAAGCAAAACCCCATGGCCTTTCATCAATGTACTTTTGCATCTGTCATTTAACTATAAACTACACACAGCAGTTTTTCTTAACTTGACATAAAGACTGAAAGCTGAAGGAAAAATCTGCCATGTTTATGTCCAGGGATATTTTTTTTTAATCTGACAAAAGCCAGTAACCAGCAGAGCTACTGCACAGGCCAATAAATGCTTTGACACACAAACACCTGTAAGATTACAAAGGTTGTTTTAATACTTAAGCATTTTTTTGTGTGTGTGTTACATTTAATGACTTAATTGGGGAGGTTAGAGGAGCTCGTGGGCAGATTTTGTCACCTTTTGTTACCTCTCTGTTTCACTCTTTATGCTAAACTAAATAATTGGTTTCTAGCTCCGGCTTTATTTTAACAGCTACATTTGGCAGACAACTTTTTTGTCTTACCGCTAAGCCTGTTTCCACAAAATATCAAACCAGTGCTGTAAATTTAAAGATATTCTGCTTCTTTTTGCCTCATATGTTAGTAAGTTGAAGATTGTTGGATTGGCAGATATCACGCTGGGTTCGTCTGCCAGGCATTCTTCACAATTTTGTGACGTTTTATAGACCAAATAATTATTCTGTTAAAAAAAAAAACATTTTAATCAGTAATTGATTGATTTATGCCCTTTTGTTTGATCCCTGCATTTCAGTTTGCACATAAAAAAATAGAAAAATAGTAATATAACAATAATAGAGATGGCCAATGATCCTATCATCCTTTACTTAATTCTTACACAAGCTGTGTAACCTAATGTAACTTTTATGAGCAAGAGTTCTATCATTAAATAGACTGCCGCCATAATTAGGTTAAGAAGGAACTTCACTCTGCGTGGAGCCACTGGCAACAGTGGACAAAGTCCGCACAGGAAAAGTTAAATGTTTGCATGTGCAATATAACCTTCTGGGAGAGACACGAGTCTATATAAAACAAGAGAATGCTAAAACTCAAATTAGGTGTCACCACCAGTCTCCCATTACCTGCTTGGCACTGTGTGCCCTCTGTCTCTGGTTTATGTGGCTTCTGATGGAGGCGGAAGAGAGGGAGACTTTATGGATTTAAAGACCAAATAGGGCACTCTTTGCTTCTCCAACACACACACACACACACACACACTTTCACTCTCACTCATGCCACAGTGTGTGGAACAAATTTATGTCCTGCGTATCTGACACTTTCTGATGGTTAAAAATGAGTTATACTTAATGACTTATAAGATTCTTGCCGGTCGGAGGCTCCATAAATTCTGTACTAGGCCATGTCATACTGCCCACTGGAGCTTGCTCTTGCTTATTAATAGCAATTTACCCACCTTGTGTTTGATGCACTGCGGCTCTGGCTGGCCAGTCCACTGCAGGCCGCTCCCCTCTGTACTCCAGTCAAGGTTTAATCGCCCCTCTCAGGCATCTGCAGGCAGGTTTGAGGGCTACACTGCCACCTGCTGGCGACTCGCGGTACTTCTAAGTGAGACGCCCGCGATCCCCATTAACCCGTGCAATGATCCTCACACTGGAGTGATGATAAAAATGTAACACAGCTAAAGCCGCACGCCGCGGTGGCTGTATTCATATGGTGATTTGACCATTAGCCTATGACTTTGAACAAATGGCATCCCATTAATAAGGTGTGATGGGGGAGGGCTAAGCCTTTAAGAGTGGCTTAAAATCTCCCCTAAGACATTAAATCACGTCCTACTTTCTCGCATTTTTCGAAAAACCATCGTTGCTTTTAATGAATTACGAGACTGAGGCAGTCCACTGAGCAGTGCCCTACTCTGGTTATAATATATCTTGCTCACTCTCTTTCTCTCGCTCTCTTTTTTTTCCTTCAACGGGCTGGGCATTCACTCACTCTAAATATGGAAAGTTTTATCAGGACTGAGTTCTTCTCTCTGTTCATGAGCAGAATAACTTACCCTTCTCTCCTCCTCTAGAACCCCTCTTTAGCCAGCGCCAGCGCCAGTAGGCATATTGAAATTGATAGTTGGGAAGCTGCAATATTAATGTGTGCCTGAGTGTGTGTGTGTGTGTGTGCGTGTGTGTTATATCTTTGATTCCCTAACTGGTAATGTAAGTACCCAGGTAGTTCAGAGCTATTTCCCCCCCGGGACCTCTTCATCACAAATGTCTTTTGCGCTACCTCCTCATCTCCCCGAGCACTGATTCTCTTTCCCTCTCTCTCTACAACACACACTCCCTCCCACCAGGTAAATTAAGATTATTGGTTCTGAGGCGAAATAGTAATATCTGCATGTCATCATGGGTGTTTTTAATAATATCAGCAGGATTATATTGACAGAGAGGATTACATTATTTAACATGGGAGATTAGAAATCCTCAGAGGGGATGTAGTATTGTATATTGCTGTTAACACTTAATGCCATCCCATCTTTCATTTAATTCACGTCTTCTTCCCAGCACGCATTAACATACTGTAATGACTGGTGCTTTGAAGAAATCCACCATCATCATTTTTTCAATGGATACCACTTGATAAACATGCTGTATTGATCTAACGTGCAACATTAGCGGTTTTAATGATATGAGCGCAGAATCAGGTCTGAACACGTCAATGCATAGTTTATCTTTAAAAGTCTACTGACAACAACCCTGATCTTGGTCTTGGTCTCATATTGGACACTTCTGTTCCTGTGCGGCATATAAATTCTAATAGTGATTCTCAAAAAGAGCAAAATCTCTATCTGTGTCGGTAAAACTGCTGCTGAAGTGATATAAACCTACAGGCGGATTTGCTTTAAAGAATATTAAGAGGTTCAACGCCAGATTAAATGACTTTCCAAGAAAGACACTTTCTTTTCTTTTCTTTTTTCTTTCTTTTTTTTTTTTT
>VUQJ01001442.1:9436-22499 GCA_015108635.1 Andinoacara biseriatus
TAGCCTCATCTTTTGGGTGTAGCCCCCCCCCCCCCCCCCCATGGATGTGCAGATGAAGACAGAGGCTTTCAAACTTTCTGGAGTCAACTGTTCAGGGCCATTATTGCAAAAAGAGCTGAGTGTGAATGCAAAAGGTAAATCTACCTTTCTTCTCTCACCTATGACCACAAGCTGTGGGCAGTGACCGGGAAAACGAGACGTGAGAGAGACGATGAGGAGCTCGAAACACTGGATGGAGCCGCCTGAGGGAGTTTAGACTCCTGTAGCAAGAGATTTCAGGTACACCCAGCTGGGAGGAGGGCAGACTCGGGACGAGACAAACAGCTGACCTGGATACATGAAGTCAACATCACTGTGTGGGAGTGATGTCGGCTACAGTTAAAGTAAGGCTGAGCTGTACTCTCCTGTTATACCACTTTGGACCACAGGATGGTGCAGTGAGTCAGTGTAGTGGCCAGACTGCCTAACATGACACATTGAAACATTATTCAATCACGTTAGCTCAACATTTTCACCAGATTATTGTTACAGTCACACTTACCTGACTTGTTTTGGTTGCTAAAAGACGCCATTGTTTTTGTAAACAAACACAAACATTACATGAGCTCAAAGTCTGAAGATACTAACATGAAATCATTTTAAACTCGCACAGAAGGATGTGGTGCTTTTTGAGCTAAACACGACCTCCTGGTGGTGAGCACGTGCATTACATTTTTCAGAGGGTTTTTCCAAAAAGTACCTTTAAATTCTTCTAACCTCACGCTAACGTTTCGTCCGACACGGACGGTGTGGCTGCAGTTTTGTTTCTGTTCCAGCTTCCTTTTATTTGTTGGAGTAATGCGTGTAACAACTCTGAGACAGTACAACTCTGTTTTAATAGTTAACGTAGTGAGTAGGAGCTTCATAAGATGTAACATTTTTATTTATCAAGCAATAAATGTTCCACCCTGCAGTGAAGTGATAATGGTGGCTTTATTGATGTAAACAAAGCCTCGTTGATGTAATAAAGGCTTTTTTCTTTTCTTTTTTAAAGTAAATCAGCTGTTTCAGTGTTGAAAGAGTCAGAAATGCATTTCTATTAACATGACAGTAGCTGTTTGTTTTCATGTTTTTTTTATGTTTTAGAAAAAGTCTGCTTTCCTTGTGAATTCCATATACAAGTTCACTATTGTATAAAAATGCAAACAGGAGCAGGAAAATAAAGATGAAAACAAAAAGGGACAGACTGCTGTTGGTTTATTATAGTGAACTTTTTAAAATTTCTTTCTTTATGCGTCTGCAGCCTCTTTAAAAAATCTGTTTAGAATTGTTTATAATATTTCAATCTGTTCTAAAAGCATCAGAATTGCAATAAAATACATTTGCTGAACAGATTCTGCAGGCTGGTGAAAGGTTTACAGTGTAACCGACAAAACATTTAACTGGTAAACTGTAAAACCCATAATAATAATAATACACGTGTCTCATTAGTGACAATTATTTCTGAGAACGATCAATCACAGGAAACACAAAATATCTATAATTTCCAAGAAAATAGTGCAAATAATTTTGACTTTAAAGTGGTTTCTAAATTTTATTGTGAGGTATTAAAACATTTCATGTAGCTTCAGCACCGTAAAATACCTAAAATACTGTTCACCACATAGCTTCAAACTGAGGACTGACCTTAAATACATCTCTATTTTTTGTTTGATTTTTATGAAGAAGAAATAAAAAATGAAGAATACAAATTTTGAAAGGAAACTTTAAATATAAAAGTAAAACTCAAAATTTCAGGTGAGGTTTTTCTCTCGATTTTCCCCTAGTTTTAGGGAAATTTATACATATGCCGGTCTTTCTTTTTTCTGTCTAAGTTTGTGATTAAGTTTAAGGTCCTAAATTGTCTTGGCTGATTTTTCAGAAATGTCAAGATTAAAAGTGTAAATGAAAAATATTTCAATGTTTTATTGCAGTAGTTCCCAAAGTGTGGGCCGTGGACCCCTGGTGGCCCAGGAAGGGACTTCAGGGAGGCCGCAGTAATGACAGAAATTCAGTTTGAAATTACTCACAAGTACGCAGAGTTATAGATTTAATTCACTATAAAAAGTGAATTAAAACTGGCAATAGGAGGTGGTTATTTTGTGATATTGCTCATTATTCTGACCTGAATTTACTGCCCCAGAGGATTTTCTGGGCTGCAGCACTCGTGATCAGGGGAACCACTGTTTTACAGTAAAATTTCCTGTTTTTTTCCCATCTTTTTAGTTTTTTATTCTTATCATTTTTTTTTATTTTCTTTATTTCCCATAAATGTGCCAGTTTGCACTCATAAATTTGCAGTAGTGTTTCATGTAAACGTGCCACTTGATTTCTCATAATTTAGCCATTTGTCCTGACTTAAAATTTTTTTGAATTTGAATTTTTTTTCTATTAAATTTATAATTTTGAACTCCGACATTCGTATGTTGTTTGCTCTTTCAGTCGCGTTCACCCAGGCTTTAATTATTTATTTTTTCATTACTTTTTTAACCTTCACCAGCCCTCCGACGTACTTTAATTTCATTGGTCCCTGAGACTGCCTGCGTCATTAATTTTGTGCCCCTGTGAGATCAAACCGCCGTTCGTCCGGCTTCGGTCCCTCGCGGGCTGCCGTCGCTCCTGTTGCCGTAGCAACTCAAACAGTTGTCGCTGATGATGGCGGCGCCTCGGAGCCTCTCGGAGCTTTACGGAGCCGTGTGCGCGGAGCGAGCGCTTAAAGTAAACCCGGACATTTCCCGAGCCTTAGCGATGACGCCGGAAACAGGGTAAATATTTCAAGTCACGTGGAGCATTTAAATTAGCTTTGTCACTTTGCAGTTTTTCATTCATTTTTATGAGCACTGACCTCACTATTATGGAGCAATAAGCTCGCCCGGTATAATCATAATCTTTGCTCACATGTGGCTCGTGTGATGCTGACAGTTTAAGTGAACTCTGATCTGTGGTCAACTTTATAAAAAAAAATTTATTTTAATAGAAAATAATGAGTTTGGAGATCACTGATGGATCAGATGTATTCAGAATAACTTGAATATGAACATCTGAATCTCTGATGTGGAAAACTTGTTTGTGTGGCAGGAATTTCACCTTGGAGCTTCCAGGAAACACCCGGCTGCGGCAGCTTCAGAGATTTGGCGATGACGACGTCCTCGCGCTCTGTAAAAGTCTCCAGAACGAGTGTGTGACAGGTGAGCGCCGGCGTCAGGTGAGCTTCCGTCAGGACGTCTTCAGCTGTCTTTAAATGTTCGTGTGTGTGAGCAGGTATTGATCTGAAGTACAACTGCATCAAAGATGAAGGAGCTGAGCACCTGGCTGAGCTCTTACAGGTAGGAACCAAATTTGGAAATTCTGGTAAAACATTTTCTGGAAGTTAAATGTTTTTTCACTGGGCAGGAGGAACGTTCATCCCTGCGCTGTTTGGACCTGATGTTTAACGACATTCAGGCGGCCGGAGCTCGGGTCCTCGCCAGCAGCCTGCAGGTTTAATATTTAATATCTTCTCATATAAGCTGTTTAACCTCAGGAATTTGGTGCCTAACCCTGTAACCCCAGAGACTCTGTGTCCTGACCCTAACCCTAATCTTAGGAACTGTGCTGATTTATCAAACTGAGCTCTGACTGAGGTAATTAAAGCGCTTCAATAGTAGTAAAGTCTGAATGGTTCTGCACCATCACTGAAAGATGATTGTGGATGATGTCTGTGCCTCCTCACTCTCCCTCTGAGGCTGAGCTCAAAGAGCCTTCAGAGGAAGCTCCTTTCTTCTTCTTTCTGTCACTGTGCACACTTCGTGCTCAGAGGTGCAGCTGCAGATCTTGAAATACTTGAACTGCTGCAGAAAGTCAGCATTCCCACTGGATTTTAGTAAAACACGTTTGCAGTTGCATTTGATTTTCTTTTAATGAGGCTCAAACATTATTGTCTGTAAAGTCATGACCCCCCCCCTCGCCCTGCAGGGTAACAGCAGCCTGCTCTCTCTCAGGCTGTCGGGTAATAAGATCGGGAGGGGAGGAGGTATGGAGCTGGCCGCCATGCTGCAGGAGAACAGCACGCTGCAGGAGCTGCAGCTGGCCGACTGCGACCTGGTAAACAGGCTTCAGTATTTAAAGGCTTTCACGCTGACGTCCTGCAGCTGCTCAGAGTTCTCCTCTTCCCTGCAGGACACCATGAGCATGGTGGCGCTCATCAGCGCGCTGAGGAGAAACGAGGCTCTTCATTCTGTCGATCTGAGCCGGCCGCTGCTCTTCAGCCACCAGGTCCAGACCCGCACTGAGTAACACTGAGCGAACCCAGCGGGACCGATCTAACTCGACTCTCTGCTTCTCAGGAGGAGTGGGCGGTGCACTGCTCAGAGATGCTGGCAGCAAACAGCAGCCTGGTGGAGCTCCACCTGGGGAAGATGGGGATGACCGACACCGGGATGGAGCGACTCGCCGACGGTCTGAGGCGGAACCGCAGTCTGCGCTACCTGGACCTGCGCTGGTAGGATCAGAAACGAGCCGAGCAGCCGGCCGAGAGCCCGTTTCATCCCCTTCAGACTCTCTATGTGCTTTTCTTGGGTTTCTGCAGCAACTGTGTGACCCGAGACGGTGCACGTCACCTCGCCTCAATGCTGAAGGAGAACAGCGTCCTGGAGATTATCGATCTGTCGTCCAATCGGATCGAGGATGATGGAGCTGCGCACCTGAGCGAAGCCATCTCCTGGCCGGGCTGCAGCCTGAAAGAGTGAGTCCTACATCAACCCTGCAGTCGTGTCTGTGTGATCGTCCACTGCCTTAAAGTGGATTTCACTTTACGGACTCAGAGAGCTTGAAGTGGACATTATTTGTCTTATGACAGATTTTTAAGGCTCAAAATTGTAAAAATGTGCAGATTTGATTTAGTTTAATGACTTCTAGAGCAACAGAGGAGAAAAAGTGGCCACATTATTACAATTTCTGAAGAAAAGTTGTTGAGTTTTAATAGATTTTATAGGTGTGTAGCACAGAGAGTTTTTGCATATGTTAAAGATATTTTAGTAAAACCCATTTTAATGATTCTTAGAGACAGCTTCAAATATCTTTTGTGTGTTTAAACAGATGAAAGGGTCCAATATTCTGGATTATAAACAGCCTAGAATTATAAACTATCCAGTTTTTCATTTATTTGGATCACTCGACAGGACAGCAGCAAATGTTAGAGAAAGGTTTGTAATGGAAACACGTTGAGCTTCATCCTTTTAATCCTTTAATCGTGACCTGCGCTCTGTGCAGACTGTCTGTGTGCAGGAACAACATGGCAGCCGAGGGGCTGCTGGCTTTGGCTCAGGCTGTGAAAGCAAGCACGAGTCTAACTCACATCTACATCTGGGGAAACCACCTGGAGGAGCCCGTGTGCCAGGTAACACCCTCAGTTTGCTCTCTGCATCCATCACCTCTCTGACAGATACTCACTGCTTCAGGCCTTCGGGGAGCTGATATCCAGCGGGCGCCTGCGCCAGGAGCAGACAGACGTCAGCCCCTGCGAGGTGGACGGTCACGTGTTCCTCGCTGAGGTCTTCCAGAGTTTGAGGAAACATGTTTACAGCACAGATGTACCTGCAAAGACCGACGCCACCTTTTAACCGCACATCCAACAGCAACCACGCACAAGTGCATCCGAGTGGAAGGAAAAAACTGCAACATGATGAAAATATGTCCAATAAATGTTTATTTAAACTGCAAAGAGTTACGTTTGGAGAATTATTCTGATAGTTCATCACAAACATGATTTATAGATGTAATTTCCAATATTTCAACAACTTCCAGACAGGAAGAAGAATCACCAGCTTACTAAATGTGTCAGCATTAAATCTGAACTGTTCATTCACAGGAAAGGTTTAAGTCAGTGTTGCTCAGATGATGTCAGGCTGCTCACTCAGTGCAGTTCTACCATGAAGGTCAACATGAATGTTATAACTCAGCATCAGCAGCAGGCTCAGCGCCCTGCAGCCAGGAAAGATGGAGACCTCCGACTGAAGTCAGACAGTTTCTCCAGTGATGATCATAAATTAAACGAGTTAACCGAAGGAGCGAGCGGCAGTATGACAGAGTCTAACAAATCTGGTGCATCAGAACTTCTCTGAAATATTGACTCAGAGAATAAAAATGTCTCTGGAGGCCGGCTGTAGCCTTCAGAGCCACTCTGACATTAGATCAAACTTTATTAATTAAATTAAAACTTTATTAATCTCTTTGGAACAATTCTGTCAGGGAAATTAAAGGTGCTGCTCTTCCACTGAGTGAACACTGATGACAATAATTAATAAAATTATCTTTCTTACTTTTGTTTGGGTTGGCGCCACCCGGTCAGGGTGGTCTCAGCTCCGGACCAGCAGGTGGAGTCAACGCAGCCGTGAGCCCAGAGACCCGCTCCTCCAGAGAAGGAGCTGTTCATGGTGAGGAGCGCTTCAGAAACCTCAGCTCGCTTTGAAGACTTTAAAGTGTTCCAGCTTCTTCGCAGAGTTTCTCTCCGTTTGCGGCCTGGACCCCTACAACAATGAGCCTCCTTCAGTAATATTGGTGTATTCAATTAAAATTTAAAGAGGTCCGGTCAGACACAGTTTCATGAGGCCAAGGTCTGGAAGTCCAACTATTTAATGTTATGTGTGTGTGTAATTTTTGACAATTTTTGTCATGAAACAAAGAGCTGAACATGTCTAATTTCTTATGTATAATGTTGTCATTTAGCTTGTGAAAATAAGACGTGTCAAAATAAGAACCTAAGTAAAACATGACAACTGTGCATGTTCACGATCACTAACTGCAGAAAAAAAGAAATTGTTAAAAAAGTTTGATTTACATTTTTATGTTTCACATCTGGACACAACCGTCTCAAATTATTTAAAGAATTTAAATCTGAACTCATTTAATAACTGAACATTTTTAGCCAATCAATTGTCTCTTTTGTGCTCAGTGAGAGAAGTGAGCTCTTGCTTGTCCTGCCAGAATTTTAAGCCTGGGCTTGAATGTAGTCAGAGCCAGTCTCAGCTATCAGTTCATCCTTTCCTCTGTCTCGTCCGGCTGGATCTCTCTCTGTGTCACTATGTTTCTATTTTTGTCTTTTCCTCGGTAACCTCTCTCAAACTCACTTTGTTACAGGCCGGCTGGAACTAACCTGGTATCACGTGGTATGGCCAAGCTCGCATGCGATTGGTCTGTGGGTTTCCTTGGACGCTTCACCATTACCGTAAGGACTGTAAAAGCTGCGCCGGTAAAACAGAAAGCGCTCAACAATATTTTAAGTTGTCATTTCTGTTTTGGTATTGGGTTCGGGTCCGCATGAGACATCTTTTCGAACCGGATCCGGACCGAGGTCCGCCATTTGGGGATGCCTGGTCTACTGATTACTGGGCTAGCTAGAATCCTGCTGACTGAAGGATGAAATTTTGTTCATTCAGTCTATTTACATGCTTTGTTATTTGCACAGATGTACAGGAGTACACAGAGGAGGAAGCACTTTGGTGAAATCTACTTCATTGGAGACTGGCTTTTGAAAGAATAAGTCATCTTTATGTTATTTTAGCTCTGTATCTTTTGTGTTTACATTTTAATAGCAGGGCTGTGAGTTTTTTCTGTTATGGAGGAAAAAAGCATTAATTTATTTGAGGAACAATATTATTTAAATATGCCAATAGTTCATTTCTGAGCAATTTCTCATGTACATCTACAGCTGAATGTTAATATGAGTGCCTCTGTGAGATTTGGAACATGTAGCTTTGACTCAGAAGTGCCTTTTTGTTTATACCTTTTGTGAAGAAAAAATATCGAGATTTTATTTTTGGTCCATATCGCCCAGCCCTACTTCACACCACATCAAACTCTCTTGAACGCGACAATGAGTTCACTGTACTCAAATGACCTGCACAGTCACCAGATCCAGCGGAGCACCTTTGGGATGCGGTGAAAAGGGAAATTCACATCATGGATGTGTAGCCGACAAATGTGCAGCAACTGTGTGATGCTATCATGTAAATATAGACCAAAATCTGTGAAAAATGTTCCCAGAACCTTGTTCAATTCATGCCATGAAGAATTAGGGCAGTTCTAAAGGCAAAATGGGGTCAAACCTGGAACTATCACGGTGTACCTAATGAAGTGGCTGGCAAGTGTAGGCAGATATTCAAAACTATCATCAAACCTGAGTGTTACGCACATAATTAAACCTAGCTGTGTGTGTAGGTCGTCTTATCTTCTAACACAACAGTACTGACCCACAGAGTTATAACAGAAAAGACAAAATACGTAACTACAAATGCACACACGGGAATAAAAGAAAAAACTATTAGTTTAATGGCTATCGCTAGCCGGAAATTAATGCACTCGCAGCTAGCTAATTGCAAATGTGGCAGCATTACAACAAACGTCGACGCCTTTAAGGCCTTGACATTAATGTTGCAAAGAAATTCACTGATACAAACGGGCCTAATTTATTGAAAACAACCGCACAGTGTAATTATTCTTTCACTCGTACCTCCTCGTCCACTCGTTGTGATAATGATGTGTCACCGGCAAAGATGCTGTCTCACTGCTGCTCCTCCTCGGAGGAAGAAAAATCAACACATCCTCTAACGTTGGCCCAAATGGCACCGTGTCAAACCCGCTCTGGTTGAAGCCTTTTAGTGTGGTTAATGATAACACGGGTCAAAGATGGGCATTTCAGCTGCCGAAGACCCCAAACAACAGATACTGTAAAACAGGTGCACCGCACGCCGATACATCCCTAAGAAGAGAGAACAGGATGATGCTGAGAAGGAAGAGGGGATGAAATCCCACCTTCTTTCACCACAGCCGCCAACGCCGCCATCCTGTGGCCGAGATAGAGATGTGCGTTTTAAACGCACCAAACTAAATGGGATAAACAGGAGTTATTAAACAATTTTAACAAGTAAAGAGGATATAATTTGTGGTTGAAAGTTTTGTGGCTTTTTTTGCCATTTTTACCCAAATATATATGTGTAATAATTGTTATAAACTGATTTATTACACGCTAAGCATCCAAAAGTTTAAACCAGCGAGGCAGCTCAGAGATCTCATCGGTAGGGGACACACGCAGAACACGTTTGGCATCACTCGCAGTTGAAATGACTCCACCCAAAGTCAGGCCAACATGGGCTCTGATTGGCTGTTCCTGATGTCACTCTCTGCCCTTCCACCCTCACCCCCACGACAACAACACACTTCGCAGAGCATAGAAGTTGAATTTGAGGGGCACAAAGCAGCCTTCAAAAATGCAGAGCCTTTGTTAGAGAAACCCAGAAACAGCTTCCTCGAAGCTAATAAGAGGTATGACGCCGAGCTAGCTGAGACTGCGCTGAAGAAAGAAAGGGCTTCTTTTTTCTGAGAGAGTTGGGGTCTCCAAAGGGGAGGAAAATGAAGTTCGCTCAGTTTTTGCTGAAAAACAACTTTGTGGCTGGGATACCCAAACAAGTGGAGAGGTTTTCCAAGTTTTCTCCATCTCCCCTATCTATGAAGCAGTTCATCGACTTTGGTAGGTGTAAATGTTTTTTTATTTGTTATTTTCTTTGCACAGACATCTGTAAACTGCCCAAATGCAGATGCTTCAGTTGTTGGTCAAAGTTAATTTCTTATGCTCAACAAGGGAATATACGTCCACAGTGATGACACAGGGGTCATATTTTTGCGCTTGCTCAGTGATTTTTTTTTTTCCTGATGTTGTTCCTCATGTGACTGCAGGCTCGGCCAATGCATGCGAGAAGACCTCCTTTGTGTTTCTGCGACAGGAGCTTCCTGTTAGACTGGCTAACATCATGAAGGAAATTGATTTCCTCCCTGACAAACTCCTTGGCACTCCATCACTAAAGCTTCTCACCAGCTGGTAAGAACTTTAGATGGTTAAAAACTTCCCTTTGGTAAAAATCATATGAATAATTGGAATCACTGAAGCCCTCTACTTATAATCCTTCAAAGTATACTTCCCTCCCATTACAGCATCTAGATATCTGACTTGAGATGTAAACCCCTTCTGCAGTTTTGGTGAACTGCACCTTATGTGTTTTGAAGTTGTGTGACTGTTGTTTAGATGTGCACCAAATCCCTTCCTTCCTCGCCCAGCTGATTTTTGTGCTCGCACTGGCAACTGATCTGGAAACATGTCTTTGTCTGGATTAGCTCAGGCTGATGTAACAGCCGGACTCACAGTCCCCATCTCACATTGCTGTGCTGTCGTGATGGGGCTTTATGACTTAATTATGAACGCATACGCTTCAGTCTCGTGTCAGTGGTGCACTGTGAAGATGTTGCACATGTTTTGACTATGGAGGAATGTGTGCTGCTTGATGTGTGCAATCTGCATGTCAGTGCTCCAACATACCAGCATACTATATTGCGTGAACCTGTGTGTACACTCCAATTTTAAGGTACACTGCCTGCACAATCAAAACAGAAAAAGGTTGTAAGGTTACTGGAGCTTTACAGTATGTGTTGTGCCTCTAGTTTTACTGAATGCATCACAAAGTATGTACAGATGTTGGCTAGTCAAAGGAGAGCTCAGCTTTGTTTGTTTGCACGACTGAAGTGCTCAGCAGCTTTTCTCAAATTCTTCAAATAGCAGTTAGTTTTTCCACCAAAGCAGCTGCTTTCTTTGTAGCATCACAGACTGCAAACTGTACCCTAACATGTTGATGCTGTACAAGTTACACAAGCACATGCCACAAAAAAGGTCTTACCCCACCCCCACTCTTAAACAGAAGTCACATCAGCAACTATATTTGGCAGTGTACCTCCGGGACTGTGGCGCTCTCTCTTCTATAGAGCCCCGAGCTTTGCCTACAAAACATTTGATCTGTTATTTGTTATTGTTGTTGACAAGGTTAAGACACTTGAGGATTTGATTTTTGTGTGCAAACTTGTGGAAAAAAAGTCTGTCCAAGCATAAATGTCTGTTTGCAGAGTGTGCCTTCATTAGAAATCAGGGGCCTGGAAGGTCAGTTGAGGGACACTGTTGCGAGTTTGACGCTGCACTACTGGTAACCTTTCACCCAGTTTTTCTGTAGCGAGGCGGTGCAAGCGAGCATGGCTCCGTGAGCTCGGCACTTCCTCATTCACGGGTCTAGACTGAATACAGTTCACTTTTATTTAAAGAGAGGAACTTGTTGCGTCAAATTATAACAGATAAAGCAGAATTCTTCTCAGTGTAGTTTCATTCACACGGCTCTTTTTCATTAACAGAGTTGAAGGTGTAGCTGTGCCTTTTTAAAAAAAAAAATCTATTCTTTTGTTTCCATCAGGTATTCACAGAGTTTGTTGGAGCTTGTTGACTTTTTAGAAAACGATCCAGATGATAAGGATGTCCTGAAAAAGTAAGTCATATGCAGAAGTTTTCCAGTATACTTATACTGATTGTTAATAAATCTCTCTCCCAAAATCTTTGTACTGTACGTGCTGCAGTTCAAGTTATTTATAGCTGAGTGATGGCCAACACTAATCCAGCAATTTATGAAATGACACATTTACTGTTAGACTGCAAACTTGGGATCACTCCAAGATATACAGATCGAGCATAACATTATGACCCATCAAAGGATGTACATGGTCTGCAACAATGCTTAGGTAGGTGGTATGTGTCAAAGTAACATCCACATGGATGGCAGGACCCAAGGTTTCCCAGTCACACTGCCTCTGCCAGCTCGTGATGGCTAGACCCAGTCGTCTAGATATCAAAATTGGGCTCTTGTCAAAATAGCTCCAATCCTTATGCTTACATCAACTTTGAGGACAAAATGTTCACTTGCTCCCTAATATATTCCACCCACTAACAGGTACCATGATGAAGAGATAATCAACATTATTTACATCACCTGTCAGTGGTCATAATGTTATGTACTCTACACATTTAACCCACAAGAGCTTCTCGGCCACAGAAACCAATGCCACGAAGCTCCTATAGCACAGTTTTTTGTGCTGATGTTGATGCCAGAGCAGGTTTGGAGCTCTGCAGTTACTGAGTCAGCAGAGTGTTTTTTCAGAGCGTTTCTTTTACTCTATGCAGTTCTGTAACTTTATGTGGTCCGCTGTGGTTTTCAATCACTTAATACCTCTTACAACTGATTGTGGAATATCTTGTTGCACCAGTGGCATCCTGTTACACCATGCTTCAATTCAGTGACCTCTTTAGAATGACCTATTCTTTCACAACTGTTTGCAAAGGCAGGCTGCATGGCTAGGTGCTTGATTTTATAGACCTGTGCGACTAAAAACGCCAGAATTCAAAGGCTAAGGGGTGTGGCCCAATTCTATTATCCATGTAGTGTATCTACATATACAAAGAAATCCAAGTTATATTGGCTTAGGAGGTTTGGGAACTTTATGTGGACCCCTCGTCTTAAAAGAGGAGGGTACATGAAAAACATCTTCAGCTCTGGATGTTACTTCAGTGTCTTCAGTAGCAGCTATGGCTCTGCTTTTACTTCCATTGTCTTTACATGTCTCGCTATTCCTGTTTTCTCCCCACAGGTTTGCAGAGTTCCTCTTCACCGAGGAGTTCAAGGCAGGCTCGCGCTCAGTGACCAGCGTCTACAGTCTGTTCGAAGGCCTGTCAGGGACCGTTTGTTTCCTGGTTGACCTCCTGCAGCCAGACCAGTCAGAGTTCCCTCTGTTTAGCATCTTTGTGTGAATGGACCCCAGGTTACTAATGTTTTTAATGGTGTAAAAAAATGTAGGCTAAAAGCAATTCACCTCAAGGTGTAGGCCCACAACTAACTCACTGACTCCAATAACACAAAGCTGCACTTCCTGTTTACATCACCCAAAGAGCCCAAATTGTTCTGTGTCGTCTGTTTTGCATTAAAGTTGCGGTCTCACTTTCAGACTGTGAAAAAAGGACCCAGCACTAAAGTACAGAGTTGTGAAACTGAGATGATTGAAATTGCAGCATATTCTTCCAAGATGCTGCCCTCAGGTTAGAAATACACAAATGACTCCACAGATAAAGGTAAAAGGCAATCATGCCCCAGAAACAGACACGAAAAAAACACAAAAAAAAAAAAAAAAAAAAAAAAAACAGGATACT
>VUQJ01001444.1:0-10916 GCA_015108635.1 Andinoacara biseriatus
TTCTGTCCTCTCTCTCTCCCCTCAGCCCCAACTGGTCTCAGCAGATGACTGCCCCTCCCTGAGCCTGGTTCTGCTGGAGGTTTCTTCCTGTTAAAAGGGAGTTTTTCCTTCCCACCGTCGCCAAGTGCTTGCTCATAGGGGGTCGTTTGACTGTTGGGTTTTCTCTGCAGTATTGTTGGGTCTTTACCTTTACCTTACAATACAAAGCGCCTTGAGGCGACTGTTTGTTGTGAATTGAATTGAATTGAAATTGATCTGCTGGGATTTACCCTCTTTTTTTTAAAAAGAGAAATTATCCAGTGAGTGACAGTTCACTGGGTGAAAATGCCTTGCTGATACCAGAGGAGAATGGCCAGACTGCTTTGAGTTTATAGGAAGGTGACAGTTACTCAAATAACTACTTGCTACAACAAAGTATGCAGAAGAGCATCTCCGAATGCACAGCTGATCGAACCTTGATGGGCTATAGCAGCAGAAAACTACACCAGGTGCCACTTATGTCAGCTGAGAACAGGAATCTGAGGCTATTGAAGACGGGGAAACCACTGTTTGTCACAGTTTGGCGTAAATAACATGAAAGCATGGATCTATCCTGCCTTGTATCAATGCTTCAGGGTGCTGGTGGTGGTGTTAAGATGTGGGGATGTATTTTCTTGGCAGATTTTGGACTCCTTTGTAAAGTGCATATCATCACCGCAAAGAATCAAGGCAGTTTGGAATGCAAAAGGGGGTCCAACCCAGTATTAGCAAGGTGTAGCGAAATCAAAATCAATCCCTTCTCTGTTCTAGTGTACACTATATTACCAAAAGTATTCATTCATCTGCCTTCACACACATATCACCTTGAGTGACAGCTCATTCGTAATCCACAGGTTTAATATGTCAGCCCACTCTTTGCAGATACAACAGCTTCAGTTCTTCTGGGAAGGCTTTCCACAAGGTTTAGGAGTGTGTTTATGGGAATCTTTGACCATTCTTCCAGCATTTATGGGGCCAGACATTGATGCTAAAAGAGAAGGCATGGCTCGAATTCTCTGCTCTTATTCATCCCAAAGGTGTTCTGTCAGGTTGCGATCAGGACTCTGTGCAGGCCTGTCAAGTTCTTCCACACCAAACTTCCTCACCCATGTCTTTATGGACCTCGCCTTGTGCACTGCAGTGCAGTCATGTTGGAACAGGAAGGAGTCATCACCAAACTGTTCCCACATAGTCGGGAGAATGAAATTGTCCAAAACGCCTTTAAGAGTTCCTTTCACTGGGACTAAGAGGTGGAGCCCAATTCCCGAAAAACAACCCCATACCATAATAACTTTACACTTGGCACAATGCAGTAAGACAAGTACCTTTCTTGTCATGCAGCCTGCATGCGTAGCTGTTTGGTTTTATACACCTGTGGACATGGAAGTGACTGGAACACATTAATTCAATGATTTGGATGGGTGAGCGAATACTTTTTTGTTTAATGCACTGGGGTTGTTTTCATGGTTTGGTTACTACCTCCTACAACAGGACAACCCAATGCACAGCTACAAATTACGCGAGAACTACTTAGAGCAGTCAGCTGACACTCTATAATGAGTGACCAGCATAGTAACTGGATCTCAATCCGGATGAGCTGCTGTGGGAACAGCTTAACCGCATGGCACATAAGAAGTGCCCACCAAACCAATCCAACCTACCAGAGGCTTTGCAGAAATCATGGAGGATGGAAATTTCTAACAAAGGTCTAACCTTTACTTAACATTTACTTAAAACTAAACTCGCAGGCTCAAATTTATGCCTGCCAATAAATACTTTCTTTAAGTGGACATCACTTTGCTGAGAGAACCCTTCCACTGCTAGGCTACCAGATTATATTGGACGTGGTCATTATATTTGTAAAGACAAAACACTATTACTGCACCAACCCATCAGCTTCCCATCATAGCAACATTTAGTGAAATATCAGCACATTTAAACCTCAAAACATTTTTAATTTCCACAGACAAAAAGAGAAAACTCAGGGATTTATATATTTTTGGTATATCTTCATTTCCATGACACAACAGGCTCTAGTGAGGTAGACTATAACAGATCAACAGCTGGAAACACTGCTCTTTAAACTGGCATGTGAAATGACATGAAATAAATACTTCCATGTACAAGGTCGTCAAAATGAGGTAGAAACAGTTACAGAGAATGCACAAGATACAACAAAAGTACATCTGAATCACAAAGATTACAATGAGGTCTGATTCTCCATCTGCGGGGCAAACATCGACTCTACTTCCTCCACTGAATCAGAGTAACACCAAGAAAAAGCAAATGCTTCCTGCAGCGTGTGTTTGGAACGCAGTGTCCAATCTGTGCTGAAGAGAATTCATTAGTTGTAACTAAGCACATGAACATTTGTAAAAACCTGCGGGTACGAATGTGCATTTTTTATCTTCAGATTATTCTGAAACTCTCCTGATGAGCGCCTACTTTTTCACACTAAATCACATTTTGAGTAAGACATTGAAATGCCAGCTAAAACTGAAGGGTCCTTCTTAAAACTCACCAGCCTCACCTGGAAACCAGACACATCTGGAAATCCCGTTTCATTTGCTGTCGCAGAACGCATTCAGCCCCCTGCTTCCATTTAAACAGAGCTGCCTGTGCGGGACCGATCGCAGCCGTTAGTGGACAGTCTGTCACAGCAATCGGGTGATAACGTTTCTGCCAGTTTATGACACTGCAGTTAGTTTACATCAGCGCTCAGCACTACGTCACACTTTCTCACTTTTTTACTCTGATGGCTTGTGTATCCAGTTGCATCTCGAGGCATTTCAATTGCTAGCACCCCTTAAAGTCAAAACTGGAGTAGGAGTTTCCTGGCTCATTCATTTACTTTGCAAAAATAAGAGGTTGGCACAGTTCATAAATCAACAGCATAGCGGAGCAGCAGAGTTGTGCACACACCGTTGATATTTAACTTCCTTCTTCTTGAAGTTAGAGTTAAATTCAAGCTGACTGACTGCTGATGCTGTGTCAAGTGGTTTTAAAATACTGAAACTGGAGATGGACATTTTATTAAGACATTTAATAAACATTCCTTTTATATACCATATATACTGTAGTGTGTGTACATCTTGATATGTGTTTATCAGGAGTGCTTTTCCTTTTCCCCACTGCTAACTACACTAACACTTAACATGTCAATATTTTCTCCACCAAAATCTATGGGAGAATTACATCTATACACTGAAAAAAATATATCTAAAAAAATCGTTGATGTACATACGGCATGTCGTTAAAAAAAATATCTGAATTACATTCAACATTTCAGGCCTTGATATAAAAACCTCACGTTTCCTGGAGCTAAGAAGCCATGTAAGTGTTTATGTGTGCGCATGTACATGTGTACGCGCGCATTTCCACTATTAGAAGGCCTTACGAGTTCATTGTTTCCCTGAAGTGTCAGCCATGGCTCCGTTTTCATCTCGCTCCATAAAGCTCCCTACCAGCACCCTAAGGTGGCAACATACATTCTTAGTTCATCATTCTGAGGTAACGATATTCTTCCTGAGTATTCAATAACACAATAAATCATCCTTCTGAGAGGCAAACGTAAAGAGAAAAACATATAAAGAAAGTAAAATTTAGCGAGAGGCAGGTAAATTTTCATAAAGTATGTAGTTGAACAAAAAAAAAAACAGAGGCACCCACTCAGAAGCACATATCCTCTCCTGCAACGTGCATGCCTGTGCAGCCAAACTGAAGCAACAAAGAGCCTTTATGCAGCTAACCTGCACTGAGTAAAACATATGCACATTCATGCTTGGTTTTTGTTGATTTGTACAGTTAGAGAGCAAGTTCTGTTTAGGATTAGTAGAAATCTCTGTGTAAAGAACTTGCTGTGAAGATGAGCTGCCCAAACTTGAGCACGGTGAGACTGAACATATTGTTAACAAATTCAAAATTGATTAAATGTTTTTCCCTCCTTCAAGCAAAAGAAAAAGACAGTTCACCTGCAAATTCAATTTATGTATTTTCCTTCTTGCCTGTGGTGCTATTTATCAGTCTGGATAGTTCTGGTGTGGGTTACCAGCTGTAACCATCTATGTGGCGCTCAAAAAAAATAAATAAAGAAAAAAAATCACTTAAAAAACAAAGCAGAAAGATTTTATCCTGGGCAACCTTATGTAGGGACTATTTTCTTTAGGTCCACATACACCAATCAAAAGAGGTGTGTGGCTAGTTAACATTACATCCTGTCATGAGCACAAGTCTCGCGTCACGAGCAGATGGATGTTTGCTTCTCCGTACTCACATAGCTGGTGAGTGTAGTTCAGTAAAGCATTTTTTATGCCCTGCAAGGCAAATGCCATTTAATTCCATTAAATTCAAGAGAAATGCCAGCTAGACTCTTGATTGATAAATAGCAGCGAAAATACATAAATTTGATTTTGAGGTCAACTGCCCTTTAACGCGGTGTGTATTACTACATGATCACTTGATAAGCAGCTTGATATGTATAAAATGGACAAAAATGTCAGTTGTTCAGCACTGAGAACAGTTAATCAGAGGAAGAGGGGTCCAGGAGATAAAGATAAAGATGGAGATTTAAAAAAAAGGTGTGAATAAGTACAAATGAAACCTGAAAACATGGGAAACATTCATTTCTCAAGGCCAAGCCGAGCACAAAGCCTTATAGTCAATGGTGTGGTCGGGATTGTTCTGAAGCAGCATGGCGTTCTCACCACTTCAGTTATTGCTCTTTTTTACTTTTTGGTCAAAATGATTTTTTTTTTTGTGGTATTGCAGTCAAAGGCCTTTTAAATACATAATGGCCACAAATAATTACACCGACTCCTGAAACAATGCTGCAGTGCTGCTGCCATAGTAGCAGAAAGGGAATAAATAGGATCCTGAGAGAAACAGACGCTCATACATTTAGACTGTCTTACTGATATCTATGCAGAGAATGCCTCAACCTCACTCCTCAAGGCTGACCTCGCCTCGCCTTACAGGGGGAAATGCCTCTGTGAATCTTTGGGAAAACATGAGAAACAACAATGTTAAACATGCACAAGAAACACCAGTCCCGTGCACTTGTCTGTTCAGTAGGGAAATAAAACTTTTCATAGACAAATTCAGTGTTGCTTCCCCAAGTGTGTTAGGATTTGGAACCCTGGGTGGATTTAAGGAGCGAGGGAATCCTTCAATACGCCAACCTAGCCTGTTAGTGCCCTCCAGTGGGGTCCTCAGACTGTGCGTGAGATCTAGATATCTTCATTGGCATTCTCTGCTGCTGAGGAAAGTTGTGCTCCCCCGATACACTCTCTCCTGCTAGGCCTGAAGGCGGGCTGTACTCCCCTGCCCTGCCATAAGGGGGTGATATGAGGGGCTTTCCAGCTTTGAAAGCCTGTGCATCTGAGGTGGGGCCACTCATATCATAGCCATTGCCGTGCCTGTTGTCGGGAGCTTTGTTATGACTGTTCCCATTGCCATATTTTCTATAGCGTGATCCCTCCACCTCAGCTCCATCTTGTCCTTCCTCTGTCATTTCAAAGGCCTTGCGTTTCAGAGGCGCACCTGTCTCGAGAGTCCCTCCAAGACTGTGAGATGAGTAGTTGTAACTGCCCCCGACCATGGTAGGCCTTGGGGCCAGAGGAGTGGGAGCGCTAATCCCAGAGGACAGGTAGGAGGCACTGGGGTGGCTGTAGCCCGAGGACAGGCTGGTTTGGGGGTAGCATCCTGGTGGGTAGTTGTAGACAGGAGGGCTAGGGCTGTAGTTGGGCACTAAAGTAGGCGGAGCCTGCAAAGAGTGTAGAGGAGCAGGTGGAAGTGCTGCACTGGGCTGAGGGCAGTATCCTGAAGACAAGTAGGTGCTGTTGTAAGCTGGAGGGTATTCCTGAGATGACGAGGCGCTGCAGGAGCCAGTCCCACTAAAGCCTGGCTCAGGGCCCAAATTACTGCTCACTACTGTTACACTTCCTGTGGTTGGGATGCCCACAGAGGCAGAGCCCACCTTGGTGCCAGTTAGTGCCTCAAGTCCAGGGTAACAGTCCATGCCCTGACCCAGAGTCCAGGACTCAGATTCTGTTTTTAAGAAAGTTCCATGCTCTGCGTAAGCTCCTGCCGCAGGGCGTTCCAGGCCTGAGTACTTCTCCGCGTAGCGTTTCAGCAGAGAAGAAGCGGTAAGGGCTGATATGTCGTCACTGGCCCAAGGATAACTTGCAGGGCCGTAACTTCGGCGAGCAGCTGTAGCATAGGGGTCGTGTTTGTGGGCAGACGGTGGCGAGGTGGTGGAGGTGACGTCAAGGTGCTGTTCAGGCCACTGAGATAAAGGGGCGGCGTGCTCCGGAGACCAGTGCATCTTCAACAGACCTGACAGAAACAAGAACAAAGAAATGATTTCTCATAAACAAAATAATAAATCGTCCTGATCAGATAGCAGTTCTGCACCCAGCTTACTGTATTTAGACCGCCGCGGTTATTCAAACCTTTCCTGAAGGCCCTCATAATCACCTTGCAATGCTGACACTTTTCCACAGTTTTGTCAGTGCTTAGCCCATGTCCTTCTACACAGTCTCTACCAGGTGGGGGACAACGGCTCTAATCTCTACGAGAAGCTGCCAACATAGCCCCCAGCTTGGTCTCCACGGCGATAAGCCTCTGTCAGCCTGCGCACTGCCCTCTGCCTTCGTTTTTCTCACATTGGGGCCATTGTATTTTCTCTGTGAGTCTCTTAGCCCACAAAGCCACCCCCACCAAGCGTGTGATCTAATTCGGCCAAAACCTCAGGGGTTTGCTGGACGGAGGGAAAAAGAAGGCGGGGTCACTGGTGAGAGAGATCGGGCTGGGTTTTCTCCAAATTACACAGAGATTGTACCAGCATGGACACTGAAGCGTGTGGGATTAGTGAAGTGACCAACTGATGAGTGAAAAATGTTGGCATGTGTGATTACACAAGCACATTTACACAGAGTAACCCCTGGTTTAGTGGTTGAGGGTTGGTCTTTTTGAACTGGCATTAGGCTGACATTCCAGACATTGCAGAGTATTACTAAACAGCCCTTACCCCAGGCCTTGATCAGAGGGGCTTCCTTGCAACCACTGGACAGCTTTATTGAATTCTGAAACCAGCGCATCAGTGTTACTTTGACTAACATCATATCACCCTGTGCGCACTGGCCATATACTTGTTGTGTCACCTCAATTTACCACTGGCTAAATGTTCAAAGATAGTCCAACGGAGAGTTTAACAACTTTAAACACTTGTACTTTTGTTTTTTTTAAATTAAGACTTCTTTTTTCTCCTAAAACAAATGGGAAAAAAGTTCAATTTTGTTTAAATTGTGTTATTTAAATGTTTAAAAAAAAAACCTCTCCAGTTTGCCAGATTGTCTGTCTTTGCTGATTATCTTGTAATAATAAATCATGTTAGTTTTATACATAAATTTTTTTTCCAAATTTCCAAATTAATAAAAAGAGAAGAAAATCCTCATGTTGGAGCTGCTGGAACAATCTGTGCTTTAAAAATAACTCTTTTAATTGGTTAACCGTGAATCAAAATTTCCTTCGTCCAGAACAATGGCGATATAATAGCGGCAGTGGTCGGAGCTGGCATGTGTTCTTTATCACACATGCATGCACCCTTGCTCGCTCACGTCTGCACTGAAACTGTCTACAAGTGGATTATACCGGGTTGGGTCAAATGTCCATACGGACCCCCAGATGGGCCGCTAAACGGTCCACATGTTGAGCCCTAAATTAAATGATCCTTCAGCCCTATAATCCCTCTCATCCATTCCAGGGATAGCAAGTGCTCTTGACTGGCACAAGCTCCACGGGCTGAGAAATCCCCACGCTCCAGGGAATTCTAACCCACCACGGTGCCATCCTGATGACAAAATATTTAAAGGCTAGTACACATTCAAACTAGGTAAACACAGTGATCGTGACCAACCAAATAAAATCACAAGTAAGAATTATGAGTCAAACACATTCACGCTGTGGTTAGAATCAAAATAATATTGTGTTTAGCCCCGAGTGCATTTTGTTTTCATAGTATTTCACAAGAGCCCAACAGGCTAGGGGGTTCTAAGCCACTGTGCCATGTTTCTATACAATAATCAAATCCACCAAAATAACTCTGAAAGAATGAAAAAAGACATTGTGGCATGTTTCCAGGATGTTTATTACTATTTGCCCACTACTGTCATCAACATAACCACAAATGTGAAAACTTCACAAATATGTGTTGAAAATTAGCACAGATATTGCTACCAAGACCTCTACTTTGTCCTATCTGAATTCATAACCTCGAGGCTCCTCGATTGTAAAATGCCCACTTGAGTGTTCAGAAAAACATGAGGAATGAAAATGTTAGTTGCAATGTTGTGCTGAAAACTCCGGTTCTTCCACGGAAAGACTGCAAGTTGTAAAAAGGAAAATAAAACGTGGAAGTGAACATCGCATATAGTGTCTGTGAAGTGTGCGGGGACCAAATACAAACATCTTGTCAAACTACATGTTATTGTTAAAGCTAGAAATCCTGCTTTTGATTTGGCTACCTGTAATAGGAAAAGATTGATTTTTGCCAATCCCACAGAGAATTTGTGTCCTGCCCGTAAATATTTCAGCACTGCAAATAGAAAAACTATTAACTATATAGTTAATATATGACTAAAGATAAAATGTGAGAACTTTAGGACTGTTTTAAAAATGCAGCGGCACTGCTGACAATGAAATACAATCATTGTCAGCAGTCTGGCACTCGCTGGTTATTCTGATTGCAATCATTTTTTCCACTTTGTCTTCAGTCTACTCCTCTGACACTATTACACTATCTCACCTAATTTTGGCAGAAGGAATTTAAAAGCTGAAAACATGTGAGTCTGGATGGGTCAAGGACCAGACTGAGAAAAGTTAATGATGGATTAGAGTACATCAGGCTTTATGGGCGTGTTAGAGAGTGTGTTTACACTCTTAACAGCCGACTACAAGAATTAAAGAAGCATTACTGGCTCCCCATCCTTGCAGTAACTTACATAGTATTTTAACTTGTATAACTAAAGTCTTTTTCCACTCCTCATTACTTCATATTTTACTAGGAATATAAGAAATAGGTGCAGAGATTGTCTGTGGGACTCTAGAGGCAGCTGACAGGTACCTGCAGGCCAAGTGGAGTGTGGCTCTGGCAGTGGCTGACGCAAAAACACGGGTGTGGGAGGGGTTCAGTGAGACCATGGAACAAGACTTTGGCTCAGGCTCAAAGCGATTCTAACAAACCGTCAGACGAGTCAGGAGGGGTAAGCAGTGTTCTACTCACAGATGAGTGTAAAGTGTACAGAATGAATGTATGTACAGTTACACACTCCAGTTCTCTGAGCTGTCAGTAAGGCTGGATAAAGTGCTACATAAATGCCATTCTGTTAGATAAACCACGGAATAGGATGCTTATAAGCTCCAGCCTCATTGATTTATTGGCTGGTCTCCAGCCATTAACAACCATCACTGGAACCAGTTTCAGAGCTGTAATTCGGATGTAAATATTACAATCAGTTGTACATTTAGAGAACTCTGGCCTTTTGTATGGCCTGACTGCCTGAATTTTTCTTTTATGTAGCCATGATTATGCAACTCACGGATACTTTCTGAGCATCAGTGCAGGCTAGCTTCACTCCCGGTCCACCACATGGTCAGTATGAGTAATTAGGGGTTAATTAGATGGAAGTACGTGTGGGGGAAGGGGCTAACTGAAATAGGATTTAAGGGGTTGTGGAGCACAAGAAATGGGTGACTGACTGGATGGAGAGCAGACACAAAAATCACCCTTCTGCAGCTGCAGGCTGTCTATAAATGCTTTCAGTCCACACACAATAAACAAAGACACCCCCTGAAGATGGAATATCCGATATACACACACAAACGCACACAAGCTGCAGCAATTACAGTCTCGTATTGTGTTTTTCATGGCGGGTTCAGCTTCAGCTTCACGCAGATGGACTCTTGGTTATTGGTTGAGTCAGGCTGCTGGAATGCCAGGAATCTAACCTGAGATCTATTTACAAAGCACATATCCTTTCCATGCACCCAGCACGCCTTGTCTATTCCCAGGCTAAAGGAAATGAGGGAGAAAACACAAAGAGAGAGCGTGCTTGCTTACAGTGCTGACAAATGACCCTGTAGTCTGTTTGCGCATTATCGGGTGATTTGTATAAGTTAGAAGTTGATTCATACCAATGCAAAGATCAATACACATCAGAGGAGAAATGGTATATGTAAGGAGAATGTTACGCCAGTTGCCATAAACACTGAAATTCACACACTTCACACAGCTATCCCTCTCTTTCATGGTAACAGTGTAAATTAGTGTTGTTTTTATGTAAGCAGTGACCAAAAGTGTAAAAAAACTGGGCACGCAGTCAGTGGGAAGGAGGAGGAGATCCTCCCTCTCCATTTTATTTCCCCTTCCCCCTTTTCTCCAGGTCTGCACGGTACACCAGGCCATGCTGCTGCCAGCCAATCACACACTATATCAGGTCTGATTCAGGCTTCTAAACATCCCTAACCTGAAAGTCATTTCAAGCTCCAAAGCAAATGAGAAGTCCCAAAGCAGCCTGAGACATCAGCGTCCACACGGTTTGACCCAGTTTGATCTCTATAACACTACATAACTGGTTCAAGCTTGATGATTTGAATCCTCCTTCACACCTTATTTAATTTTTCTCTTTTCTTTCACTTCACTCCTGCTATCACCAGACTGTGTGTCCCAGCCTGTGTGGTCAGTTTCCCTTCCCCCACTCCTTTAAGCTCACACACTCACATGTGGCAGAGGCTGGCCTGGCCTCTCTTTGCTTATTGTGTCCACTCATATATCAGGCTGCAGCTGACCAGTCCCTCCTTCTCCATCTTCTCCATCTGTCCTTCACTTTGCTCTTCCTCTG
>VUQJ01001448.1:0-12196 GCA_015108635.1 Andinoacara biseriatus
TGATTTTGGTCTTCTTTTATGTGAAAGTTTAAAAATAACAGTGCAGAATCAAAATCATATCCAGACCGAAGCAACTGACTATTGATTTAGGGTAAAGTTACTGTGGTACAGTCATTGGTTTCTGATGGCAGCTTTGGATTTTTGATATTCTCATTTTCTCATCTCAGATTTATGCGCATTTCCCTTTTTCTTCCACTGCCTTCTCCTTGAGTTAGGCCTATTTTCTTTCATGCTGCACCTCAGTATAAATGATGCTGACCCTGGGAAGGACCCCTGAGGGACTTAATCTCTAAACAGCCGTTACAGGTAAGATAAATGGTAAGGCAGCTAGCACCCACCTGGGCACCATATTGGTTCAAGCTCTTGAAGTGCATTTGACTTATTTTACCTTGCATGTAGCTTCTTACATTGCTTGCAGTTCAGTAGAGTGTCAAGTCTGAATTGAGTGTGCCTCACAGTGTGATGTTTGATATATAGTCAAACACTGGCTACTTGAATGTATACCAACTAATTTGAAAGTGTTCACTTCTTTCTTTTTA
Organism: Andinoacara biseriatus; assembly: GCA_015108635.1. Lineage (NCBI taxonomy): Eukaryota > Metazoa > Chordata > Actinopteri > Cichliformes > Cichlidae > Andinoacara > Andinoacara biseriatus. The sequence continues at coordinate 540 of VUQJ01001448.1, forward strand.
CTTAAAATATAGTTTAGCTGAGTGCAGGCTAAACAAGTGCAGTGAAACTGCATGAGGCAAAATGTTGATGAGTTTATTAAAATAATTTTTGAGCTCGACCATTTTGGATTTTACAGCTTTAAAAAGCAGCTTCATATTTTTAACCAGTGAATGTCAAGTGTGCTGATTGAATTAAGATCCTATCGCTAGTGGTTTGCCAGCTCTATAGCTCTGAAGTTAATGAACAATAACTGTTATTGTTAATTAAAAAAATAATCTGTGGTTCACTCAATATCAAATTTGAAACAAACAGAAAACATACAAAAATATGCACTTGACAGCTACAATGTTAGCATTCTTAAAGCTAGAAACTAGAGCAATACCTCAAAGGGAACAAGACATGATCTTCAGTCACTAAAGTCCCTGTCAGACAGGTAGAGACTGGTTGGCAATCATCTGGCAGCTACAAGGGAATGCACTAGAAAAATGTGTATTCCCTGATCTGTTTCAAGTGGTTGATGGAGGTTTCAGGCAGGCACTGTGATTGCTAAAGCCCCATTCAGGCAGGCATGCAAACCAGTCAGTATTCCCCTGGTAACAACTAGTTGCTACGGAAAAGAGTGTATTAAACAATCGGGCAGCAATTGCTGGATGTTGTGATTGATTTGGTCCCAGCAGGCTGCCCCAGTAACCACTAGTGTGCATGGAAGATGCCGACTTGTCTGCAAACACTCGCAAACTACACGCCAAGGGGTACTGAAATTGTGAAGTGTGATACAAACCCGAAATGAATACCGTTCACTTTCAAAGTAAAAGTTAAGAAATGTGTTGGTTGCAGTGGTAAGGCATATGCTAGTGACCAACACTATCACAAGCAGTTTTTTGGTGCATCATTCTCTTTAAGACTGATTTCAGCCAGCAACCTCCAGCAACCACTTGTAAACTGGTTGTGGAACACACATTTTTTTCCCCCTAGTGACGGGAGGTTGCCAGGGTGTCACCAAATTATCTTGAGGCCTGTGTGACTGAGGCCTAAAGATTTGTGGAGAAAAAAATAAAAATGCCACATTGCTTTTGTATAGAAGTGAGGTAGATCTTTTCTAGTAGTATATAGCATTATAGGAAACAAAAAAAATTAATATCAGACATTTTGTTTTAATCTCATTTCAACACTACAGAAACTGTTTTTGTGATCTTGATATGAAAATCAGTTGCAGGGCTGACTTAGGCTAGTGGCAAACAAACATAACAGAGGCCAGGCTGAGAGAAGCTCTGTATGGACCTTATTTTCCTTACATTTCCAACCTTAGATTAGCCTTTGTATCTGTAACAGTTAGCATTAAGGAGCAAATTAAAATGACCTTTTAACATGCTGGATATTTGTCTTTGGTGTGTTGTGACAGGCCTGTCTTATAACCTGCTCCACTCACCTGCACCACCTTCTGTGCTTGAATATCGACCACCAGCACTCGGCTCTGGAGGGGCTGGGTCACGTAGATGTACTTATCTCTGATGTTGACTGCTGAGGACCACACGCAGTGTTGAGGTGACACCCCCTCACCTTTAGGGCACATCTCCTCCTGAGAAGAACCAACAGAGGAGATGATGAGAGGAAGAGAAGGGCAAGAGAGGAGGGAAAATAAACTGGTGTGTTGACGATCAGCACTGTGCTGCATTTTAATCTACTATCCATCCTTGATTACAGATAGGTCAAAAAAAAAATTCAGAATTTGTTTCCTTTCTTCCCTTTAATTCCAGACAAAAATGCAGGGAGACCAAAGGTGACGGAACATGCAGTCTCATCATTGTCCTTTTATGAAATAATAGAAAATGGGGAAAAAAAGAAAAAAGTGTTTCATTTACACAGCAAAATAGGTAGTTTTGATAGTCAAAACAAAAGCTAAATCTGAAAAACAACAGAGAATTATAAATAAAAACACAAGACAGAAAAAATAAGACAGAAATCATTCTTTTTTGCTATTATTTACAAATACTTATTTCATCATTGTTTGAAATTGAAAATAAAATATTAATTAGACCAACAAATGCACTAAAATCTGAAAAATATTGCACGATTCATATTTACCGTATTGTGAAGCTCTACAAAGATGCATATCTTTACTACTGCGTGCTGCTCAGTTCTACTTCCAGCTCTGACAGCAATGATTGTCTAAATGGCGTCAGCAATAGCTACATGTATTAGTCATTGTGGATAGGTGTTTCTATTCTTCATGTTTAGAAGGCAGACTTTGCAATAATTTGTCTCAAATATCGACTGACTCAACATACTTCTCCTGCAGGCCACTGAAGTCCACTGTCTTTGCTGACAAGACAACTTATACACACACTCTCTCACTTACACTATACTGATGTAATCACTAATGCATACACACAGAGGTTGTGTTCCCAGAGTTACCACCTCCTCTCCACCTCACCAAAGTGGAAAAACTGCTGTTTATAGCAGGAACTGGCTAACACATGGCCTATTGAGTTTGTATTGATCTCTAATACAATTACAGCCCCCTGTAAAACCCAAATCTCTCAGAAGTACAAGAACTTTTACCATCTAAAGCCCCCTGCTCTGGGAGAAGGATGTTCTCTAGCGGATTAAAAACCCCAGGTATATAGTCTAAACACTCTGAAGTCGCGAGCTGTTGGATAATGGACACAAGTAATCCAATTACATTTAATAAGTTGAAGAGTCAGTCGATGACACCGGGAAGGGATTAGGAGGAAAGATGGCCTAGATTTTGGGGGCAGATTTCTGTTGATTTGTTTGGGATTAGGATGTAAACTCGCTGATCACTTTATTAAGTACGCCTGTTCAACTGCTCATTAATGATCTAATCTGCCAGTCATATGACAGCAACCTAATTTAAGTATGTGTCAAGACAATCTGCTGAAGTTGAAACTGAGCATCGGAATGAGGAAGAAAGGTGACTTTGAATGTGGCATGATTGCTGGTGTCAGACAGGCTGGTCTGATTGTTTCAGAAACTGCTGATCTACTGGGATTTTCTCACACAGCCACCTCTAGGGTTTATAGAGAATGGCTGGAAAAAGAAAAAATATCCAGAGAGCAGTTCTCTGGCCAAAAAAAAAGGCTGTGTTGCTGCCAGAGGTCAGAGGACCAAAATCTCTGAGGAATGTTTCCAGCACCTTTTTGAATCTATGCCATGAGGAATTAAGTCAATTCTGAAGGCAAAAAGGGACCCATCTAATTATCAAGCTGTACCTAAGGTATCTGAGTATTGATTAGCCATGACAGATTTTCAGAAAAATAGAATATTAAGTATCTTATTGAAGTCTCATACATGCAATCCCATAAAAAGCAAAAAAAAGGCAAATATTCCATAAATACTTGTGGATATGAATCTAAAACAAACCCTACTCCTGAGTTTCTAGGGGAGCGCTATCAAGTTGATATACGGCCTGGCAAGGGAATGAGATGCAGACACACCAGATAATTACTGAGACCAGCACACTAGACTATACGCTAACAAAACAACAAAATTCTTGTTCACTCTCACTGAATTTGTAAAAGGTTGGATAAGAGGAGAAGGTGGGACCCTTGAGGTGGCATAAGCAACTTGTACAGTGACTCTACCTAGCTCTAATCAGTCAACATAAGAAGTAAAAAAAAAATAAAATAAAATAAAATAACTGCTTTAATCAATGTTGTTTTGACTGGACTAGAGGGGGATTGAGAGATGGCCTGTGACAGGGTATCCTGATTTACTTCCTACATTCAATGATCTTGAATTTCAAGGACAAAAATAGATGGGAAACGTAATTATATGTTATATAAATGCTATAATATGCTATAATAAATGCATGCCACAGCTACAATAAAAGCACACACTAAGTGGTGTTCTTCTACCGTACACATAATGTGATTTTAAAAGACATCTGCTCAACAATGACAAACACCACCATCCTGAAATCTATTTAGTAAAATATGGAGGAAGGTTGAAACTCACCTATAGGTTCCTCATTAGCTAATGGGCACTTTTTGTGTGTTTTCTTTTTATTGAATTTATTTCATTATTAAATTCACATCCACTTACATAGGTAGCGACAATCCTCTCTGTGCGTTTCATGTGTCTGCGTATTTCACATTCACTAGGCTGAAGAACAGTGATGCCCTCATCAGAAAACACGTAGAACATGTTTCCCACACTTAGACCTACAAAATCCAGACAAGAAGACAGAAAAAAATATTGTCAAAATAATTTTAAAAAGCAACAAATCCAAATTAAAAATTAAACACTGGCACACTGGACAAGCCAGAAATTAATTAGGCATAAATCAACCACTAAAACAGTTTTTGGCATAAACCTTTCATTGGGTGGCGGTCTAATACATTTGTTAAGCAGGTGGTTGGGATTGATTTGTCAGACTATTAAGATATTATTTTTGCACAATACTGTGAGGCATAAACATATGCAAGCATGCAATGCTGAGTTAAACACTGACATGGAAAAAAAAACCATACAAAAACATACAGTACAACCCCAACTGTTAATAAGAAAAAAGCATAAAAATCCAAGTGCTTATAGTGTATTCTAAACCATTCTCACTTCTTTTAGTCTTATCATAAACCGCATATGGTGGCCATGTATATGAAACCAGATTAGATTCGTATTCTATTCTAAACCACAGTGAGTTTTTCAGTGCACTAGTAAATCGTACTTGTGGTAATGCTGATGTGGTAATAATATTTACTACATAAATACAGGATGGATTTGTATACAGCTGAAAACCACAAAGCTGTTTTTCTTGCAGCCACCATGCTGGGTCTGTGGTATTATTTGTAGAATACATAAAATCCCTGCTTCTTTGCAATTGTCCCCCCTAGGTGTTCTGGGGGAAAAAATTAGCAAGGATGAAACACTTTGGACATGCATGGGAGGAGAGCAAGACTTTAAGAAAGGTTTTGCTGGGGAGAAAACGACTGTGTGAATCTTCTGGACAACAGGGCAAATGTCTTGGTAAATCACAGCTATCCAGCTGCAGGCTACAAAACACGCATGTCACATTTTCTTATTCACAAGAATGCAAATGTATTTGAGAAGTATAATGTATTACCTTCTTCCCTCCAGAGAATGTTTGCAACTGCACAATGGATCGTTGAGCAAAAAAAAATGGGGAAGAAAGGAGAAAAAAATTATTTCAACCCAAAAAAATATTTATTTTCAGTAGCAAGAGATGAGTCAATCCAAAATATGTTTGACTGTTTAACTCTGAATTGTTCTGTCAAATATATTTTGGTTTACACAAAATAAAATCCATCCATCCAGAGAATCCTGGACCACTCTCTTCCTGACCACCTCATCTGAAGTGACAGCAAGGCATTTCCAAGCCAGCCGAGACATACAATGTCCCCAGCATGTCCTGCATCAGCCTGGCGTCTCCTCCTGGTAGGACATACCTGGAACACCTGACTCAGGAGGCACTCAAATACCCTGGCCAAATGTCCAAACCACCTCAACCAGCTCTTGCTTTAGGGACATATTCTAAATGATATATTCAGGTTTTTCCCTTTATTGAATCATTTTGATCATCCCAAAGAGATTTTAGTTAGATCCAAAGGAAAATCAACAGCATACATATTTATGTACAAAATGGTCACGAATAAGAAGAAAATGCACAGATTTCAGTCAGAAAACTTATAGCCTCTACTGTATGTAGATGAATTGTAAATACGCATATGCACTGTTGCACTCTGAAGGCCATTTCTAAGCCAGGAAAAATACACTGAGATCATCACTTATCCTATGAAAAATTGTTTTAGGAGTTGGCTGCAATGTCAAAATGGGCAATGATAAATTCTTCCTTCTATTGGCCTAGATACTGCACTTTGGACTCCAAACAGTCGTAATTTGCTGCCTTTCATTTGTCACTGACTTTACTGTTTCCCTTGATAGCACCAGATGAAATGTTTAAATAGATTTAAACACAATTTTATGGACTAACAAAAAGGTCACTCTTAACTGTTTCAGAAGTGCTCGCAGAGATAAATGATCCTTCCTAATGGATGGCCATCTCAGAAGCACTTCATGCAGTTGCACTGCTGCAAAGACAAGATTGATGGATAGTAATCTGAGTGAAATGCCTGGCATTCCTTAAGTGGCCTGGTCACAACTCAGACACCATAAGATATTTGATGAAAGACCTGAAGATGGCATTTCATAGATGCTCCCCAGATTTCATAGATGATGGGCCTTGAGAGTTTCTGATAAGGAAGGAGGGGTTAAAATTCAAGAAGGCTCAAAGATGTAATGCCTGCTAAAGCAGCTTCCCACAATGTATTGTGTTTAAGGCTCTGAATACTTTTGTAGAATTTAGTTTTTAATAAATGCCTCTCAGCCCACGGCAGCTGGGATAGGCTCCAGCCCCCACCAAGTGACCCTGAATTGGATAAGCGGAAGAAAATGAATGGATAAAATTTTTATAAATTTGCTAAATGTTTTTAGTTGGTCATTATGGTATTTCAAGGAGAGATCAATGGGAGAAAAAAAAAAAAGCTATTTTGTTTATTAAAAATAAAAATTGCAATGCCATAAAGTGCTTGAAAAGCAAAAGAGGTCTGAAAAAATTCACAAATGTCTCTCGTCCACATGCACGATTATTTCGGTATTATGTTTGGTATATTGTTCCTGTTTGCTCATAGTCAAATAGTTATAGGCTCGCTGAACTTTTCCCCATGAGCACCTCTTTGCTCCTGTGGGTCAATGTCTGGAAAACACTGTAGAGGGACACAAACCTACATACTAGTCTGGCATTTTAGCATTTGGCATGGAGTTTGTGAGGTGTCCTATAATGTCTGTTGTCTCCCATTATTAAAAAGAATGGGCTAATTAGGAGATTATTGTGCTTGGCATTCAACTTTCATTTGCGTCTCCCTGTCCCAGCAAACATTCCAATGCTAAATCGGCTGGCATGCTTGATGACAAGTCTTGGTTGAAAAATAGTTTTAACCTGAGATTGAACCAACGTTGTGGACGTTACCACAATGTCAGTTTGAGTTACGTCTTCAAGGTTGCCTAGATGTCATGGTTAGCCTTTCCGGTCAGGTAGTTTGTGCTCACCAGTTATTTTCCACTATCTCGTTATTGACTGGAATAAAATGAAGCCAATTATAACAAAAGTTTCTCCTTAGGAAGAATCAGAAGAAAACAAATACCTCACCTCAAACCTGCAGCCTCTTACATTTGAGTTATGAACTTAGCCTAGCGATCGGAGTCTATGGCGCTAACATTGCAAACAGGTTGGAGAGAGTCTGATGTGTTACAGTAAGTTCACCATGCCACAAATAAAATAGAATTTAGATGTACAAAACCATAAATTGGTTAAAAATGTTGTAAAACAGCAACAAAAATAATTTAATTCTTGCAATATTGTGATTTATATTTCTCACTTTGAAAGGCTGCTATCACACTGATCCAAAGAATCCTACAGAGGGCTGCTGACAAGTGACCACAAGCAACCCGCAGAAATTGATGCCATATGGGAAATGTAAACAATTGATAGCGTGAACATGGCATCCGCTGCTTATCTGCAAAACAATCATTGCGCATGGAGCCTACATTATCCACCATCTCCATGGAAACAATGTCAACATCCCTCTGTCTATGTTTCAGTTTTTGCTGTTGTACCATCAGTTTTGACTAAGGAGATGATGTCGGGGTTTCAACCATGTTTGCTGGGGTATCTGGTATGTCTGGATATGATAGAGCTAGTGTTATGTCTGATCTGGATATAGTTATTTCTCCTTCTACCATCTGAAGACAGAGAATCAGCTCACTGTCAGCTGACATAGCGCTGTTTTGGTGCTTACTGTGCTTTAGGAGATGAAAGCAGCATTTGTTGAAACTGGTCTGCACAGGACAGTTTTTAGCATTTTTATTTTTTTAAAATAATGCAGCTGTCCACCCATCAGTAAATGATTGTAATTTGTTTGCATTTTACCTGTGTCCAGAAACATAATTACATGGTTAAAGTTGACTTTATTTCATTATACATGACAATCTGACAATTCTGCATACAGTCAGGCATGTGGCCTGTGTAATTAAGTAACATTATCTTAGCTCTCCTACCCCAGGTTTTTTTTTCTACCATTATAAGGTGCAGCACCAAAAAAAAAGTTTAATGTTCTATGAAGCATTGTGCTCTTATGTATGGTGAAGCTCCTGCCTTTCTTTTCTGTCTGACAATCAAAGAAGCAGCAATAGAGACAGTCCATCCAGGTGAAGTGAGATACGGTTGTTACTGAAAGTGGAATCAAAAAGCTTTGTGAGCTAGAAGACAATAATAGTCGTTCACACAACCTGTCCAAAGCTTAAACAAGAAAAAAAAAGCTTTAAATTTTACTTGGCACCTGGCATAGGCAGCAGAGTCCTTTTATTTTTCTGTAACATGCAGGTAGTGAATCCACATCGGCGGCAGTGGGAGGAGGGCAGGCAAGACGACCAGTGTCTAGTACTGCATCTGATCTTAGGGTTATTATCTCAGGCTATTATTCAGCCTTTTGAAAATTCACAATATTTTCCATTTATTTTTTCCCTGTTATTAAATTCAGTAAATCTGTGAGAATTGTGAGTCAAATCATGAATCATGAGTACTCGTAATCACTTGATTACCCCAATTCCAACCCTGCTAGGATTTTATCTTTGAGTAACTGTTATCCCTTACAATATTTGCTTCTACTTACTCCTTTACTATTAGGACGCTGACATTCAAAAGCACATATACTCATTTCCTGCTAAAAATGAACAAGTCACCTCCTGAGATAGGACATAATAACTGTGTTTATTTGTTGTTACTTGTTACAGTAACTAGTGAACTACAGCTCTGTAGGACTTACGGGTCTTCTTAGCCGAATCCTCAACAAACAGAGACGAGATATCCTCATCCACTCCTACTTCGTTCTTGGCGATGCAGGTGTAGGCTCCCGTGTCCTCATAGCGGACGCTGCCAATAAAGAGCTCACTACCATTCGCTAGAGAAGAGAGAGAACAAAATAAAACAGGTATCACTTAATTCAGTCTTAGGCACTGAAAAGAAGCCCGCAAAAAAACAAGTTTACATAATACTAATGCAAAGCTACACTACAGTCTTGTTGGGAGTGTCAAGTTTTTTTGATATAAAGATTTAAATTTAATCAACAAATTCAATACTGCATTTCCATTTTGTTGAAATTCTGTGGCTGAATAATGAACATATGCATGGAGCAAGCTGACAGAACACTATAAAGTTGAAGGTATCATCTTTATAGGTATCCTCATCTTGATGAACTCAGAGAAAATGTAGTCACAGTATAGCAGCATGTACTGTGCTACTTTATCAAACTTTCTTCTGGTCTATATCTGGTCTTTGTAGTTGATGAATGTGCTTTTTCAGACTGAGTGCATTTGAATATCAAAAAACACAAGCATTAAAATAGCACAAAATTAATGTAACATTACCTGATTTGCTACTCATTATAATACGACCACCCAGTGTAAGGTTTATGCCGCAGCTGTCCTAAAGTAACAGCATTGGTAATTACCAAACAAGTTGCATGTTGCTGTACTGGATTAACCAGTACAGAGACTGTACATCACTGCGCAAGATGCCAAATTATTTATATATATATATATATAAATTTCTGAACAGAAACATTAGTTTTAGTGGTTGAATGTTGCGCTGAACCTCCATGAATTACATTTTCCTCACACATTGTACAGCAGCATTGTTTCACTCAAGTTTCAGAATCTCATTCTGAATCAATAGTGGCCGGTGATGTTGTCCAAGTTTAGAGACAAAGGTCAGGATCAGAGGTGAGCTCTCTGATGTTTGCTGCAGCACGCTGTCGCTCTGTGATGTAGAGCTGAACTCAGATCCTTCCTGTACTACTGCAATGAGCACGTGACGTGTCACAGTGGCGATCTCACAAGCCGGGATGTGTAAGCTTTAGTCTTTCTGTACATCGCTTGGCATAATTATAGCCGCGGTACATTTAGATAACATCAAACATAGGCGCTGTCCTCTCTCTTTCACACACAGGATATCGTCTGCCTGCTAAAACTTAAAATGAGCATTTTTAATGTTTTTCTTACTGTAGAGCCTACGATTTACTAAACAGCAATACAGTGCACAGCTGGGTAAAAAAAAACAAAAAACAAAACAACACAATAAAAGCAGCTGTGTGCCATTTTACATGAAAAATAATCTTAACCTTCTATTTTATGCCCACTGGGTTGGAAAAAACAACACAGACATTGATGCAAAGCTTTTCACATTAGTGAAATGTCTTTTGGATTCTGATAATAATTCTCTTTTATCAGGGGAAATGTGTGCAATGCTTTGAAGTGAGAAGTGCCTTAAAGCACTTCTCATGTCTCATGGAATGAAACAGCACTTTAATTACTTCAAATTCATAATTATGTTCTCATCAATTCTTATTAAAAACCACTGAATCAAACACTATTAAATTAGTGTTTATAACCTCTGCATGTTTGCAGCTCCTGTGATGGCAAGGGTGTTGGACTGGTTTTTATCTTAAAGTGAAGTAAACTCATTCTTTTAAACTGCTCCCCACAGATGGATTACTGCATAGGTGAACAGGACATGTCACCTGACTCAGCAGCTCCTGTTAGCTTTATTGGGCTTTAAAGCACCTTTTAGCTCGCTGTTGTATTACATCTTACGACACCAAAACTGAAGTGCTCAGCCTCAAGTAAGAAAGAGTAGATTAAAAAGAAAGGTTACATGACACGGGAGAGAATGTAGTAGTCTGTTAGTAATTCTTCAGTGCTCCTACAGTACTACAGTGTGTGGCCTTATATTTACTGCTAAATAAGTCAGATATGTGCCTTTTCATTCAGTGACCACAACTGCAGCTTAAAATTAATCATTTAACCTCGACTAAGAAGGTAGGTGATACAGAAATAATGTCCAGTATTCATTTAAAACGTCTCAAAAGAAAATCCACTGAGGCTTCTGGGTCAGAGAAATGATCTAGATTGTCCCATGCTGAGGTTTCCCTCTAACTCTGTAAACTGTTTGCTTGATAGCGAACTAAATGACAGAAAATATGAGGCAGTGTTCTAACAGGCACGAGTGTTTTCAGCACAGCTTCACAAAGCAGTTCTTCTCTTTATAGTTCAACTGTGGCTGGCAATCAATACTTCTTACTTTTAGCTGTCAGTGTCTTGTTCAGATTTTACAGAAACCTATCAAAAAAAATGAGGATAGGGGCAAGACTTTGACAGTGTCTTTATTACATTCCCATCATCACAAGTGGAATGTGGAAATAAAATTGTGAATTACACCTCCTGTGCTTTGATCACCCCCCCCCAAAAAAACATTGCAAGATAAAAATAGAAATCTGCACTACTTAATTTACTTTTCCATGCTATTCTTTCCACTTGCTGAAATGTTTTTCATTTAATAAGCACAAATTATCACATTAAGTACGACTACTGCCTCTTTCCGCTGCCCATTTTAGTTGGTAAATCTGAAACTGCAGCTACTGCAGTGTTTATGTGGTGGTGAACCTTGCAGAGCCTCCCTTGTTTGAGTGTCTGTGGGTTGATAACAGGCTATTACCATAGGTAATGACCCACACACAGCCAATAAACTTTCCTTTAATGAGAACTAGGCCGTAAAAAGGGAAGTTGTGCGCCTTCTCTCTGA
>VUQJ01001451.1:0-16359 GCA_015108635.1 Andinoacara biseriatus
CACTGTTGGGGGTTGGAATGTGACGTGAGAGCACTAATCAGAGGCAGCTGTAGCTAATGGTGAGATTAAAGTTAAAACACAAAAACAATCAGCAAGGATAAGTATACTATGGCTATGGGTTACTACCATCCCAGCCTCCCAGGGGGAAAGAGAGATGGATGGATAGAAGGATGGATGAGACTCTACCCAGCCTGGCTGGCACAGAGCCTCTGATTAAAAGCTCCTTTGTATTCTCTTTGATCCCCTCCTCTCAGTGGTGTGTCTCATCTCACCATAACAGGCACATGACACACACTGACACACCGCCAGTCAGGACATCGAGAGGTTCTCTGTACATGCAGTTGTGTTTGTCTGTATTCTTATGTACTGAGGGTGAAATGTTCTCACTAAGACAGAAAAATTACACACAAGTTAGTTGGTCATGTTAGTAGACTTGAATACTGTACATCTACACTTAGATGTGGGTTTCGGGACAAGGTGATAATTGTAATCAGCAAAGTTACAGATACATCAAAGGTTCTTGACACTGAAGAGTTTAACTAAATCCATTATCACAAAGTCCATATTCAAGATTTTTCTGTCGCTTTTGCCATTTTCTGACAGTCTTTCTCAGGAAATGCTGTTTAATTTTCATGGAGATAACTCAGCTGATATCACATAATCCTATCTTATTGGTAATTACATTGTACTCAAACCTGTCTGACAGGAAAAGTAGCAGGAGTAGTCAGATGATGAGACAGGTTTAAACCTTCAGATTAGTCAGACTTATTTCAAAGATAATACAAAAGTGAACAATAAAATAAAGGTGACCTACTGTACGTAATGTACTTTTAAAGAGCATGTTATCCCAAACAGTAGAGGTTAGGGCTGGGCAATATATCGATTTTTTTTAATATCGATATATTTTCATACGCGATATTAAATGAGACCTAGGTCGTGTTACAATCATACTTGTAGCTCCGCTAATTCATCTTTCTCTTCTCCCAGTTTGTCTCTGCACAGCTTCACGCTGCGCCGCCTCTCTCCGCTTCACCCGTTATCATGCAGACACGACCGCACGGCAGTGTTCCCAACTAAGTAACATTGTTGCTGTCGCTGCCGACTGTTTTTCCCAAAAGTGACTAGCAACAAATTTAGTAACTTTTTCCAGTCTAAGAGTTTTGGAAACTGCTGTTGGCGGGTTTTGTGTACATCAGCCTATGTACTGTGTTCATTCACCCAGACCCCCAAGAGTCTCTGGCTGCAGGTAAGAGGGCACCGCCATACACGGCAGAAGTTGGGTTGCACCGTAATTCACGTGATCTTAATAGGGAAAATGGGTCTTTTTGCTTGTAGACGCTGCATTGAGCAGGTGGGCCCGATACGTCAGCGCATATGTCTTCAGATTTACTGAGATGGCTAAAATCCTGCAGACGGAATTTTGTTTATTCAGTCTGTCACAGTACTGGATGTACAGGAGTACACACAGGAGGAAGCACTTTCCAGTGAAGTAGCCTTCACCACATTTTAAAGAATAAGTCATCCTTTTGCTATTTTTGCTCTGTATCTTTTCTATTTTACATTTTAAAAGCACCGCTGGGAGTCTTTTTATGGAGGAAAAAAAGCATTCATTTATGTGAGAAGCATTATTATTTAAATATGCCAATAGTGGATTTTTGAGCAATTTCTCATGTATATCTATAGCTGAATGTTAATAAAAATGTCTGTGTGACATTTGAGACATGTAGCTTTGACTCAGAAGTGCCTTTTTGTTAATACCTTTTGGGAAGAAAAAATATCGAGATATATATCGTATATCGCCATTCAGCTAAAATATTTCACAGCCACTAAACTATTTGTGTGTTGTGAGCACAGATTTAGTCTGTGTGAATAAAAATGAAAGTGTGTATGCTGGAGTGTGCATGTGTTTGAGTGAGAGTATAAGAGGATTAAGCCTGTTCACAGCCAAGGGTGCAGGCTGGACCCTTTCTGACCATTCCCTCTGTATAGCTGATGAGGTATTAACTTGCTGCCGTGTTGTTATGTGTCTGTTGGATTGTGGGAGGGCAAATTTCCAAAAACAGCTCAATTTTCCTCCTTGTTCAGCACTGCCGAGAACCCCTGCCCCTGCATTCATGCGACTCTGGCATCAAAAACCTGCCCATTATCTCCAGCTATGACATATTCCTCTGTTTTACTGACAGCTTTTTCAAATCTGTTAATGTCTCAAACACGTTGAGACAAAGGACACACACAGCTTTCCTGGTCAATAACATTTTATTTTTGTCACCTGCGGTGGTTAAAATACTATTTCAGAGCTTTCTTTTCTCAGAATAGTCCATGCTACATTCAGAGAGTCCCATCTGCCTTGTGCTTTCAAAATGTTACCATTGAAGATTACATTTTTATAGATAAGCCACTATATATTAAGACAGGTAGTTTCCATTTCTTATCTGGCCTCACTCCAGAACAGCATTATCTACACGTCACATCAGACAAAACTGCCTTGTAAATAATCTTATTACTTTACCTTGTGACTTCAGCCCCAGAGGAAAAGTTCCCCGACATTAGAGCGCCCGAGGATTGTGTTGGGGGCGTGAGAGGTTAAGACTTGTTGAATAGCTGGTGGGCGTCACACAATGAGGTGGATTAGCCAGCACTAGAAAGGGCCTTTACGGCTTTACTGGGGTGTTCAGCAGCTTACATCGCCTACAATAACACAGCAACATTGTAGATCCAGCTGGGTAACTGGGTTTGGCAAAAAGGCTAGTTCGGTAGGTAAGGGCCGAGAAGTATTGGTCAGTGGTGTAAGAATGGAAGCGGTGATGGAAAAATAGCATTAACAGAGTTTTTTTGTTTTGTTTTTTTTGTTTTGGATTGACAGGAAAAATTAAGCTAAGGAATTATTAATCACTAAAAAGACGTAGAGTTCCTTTGGGTCCTCCCCCTGGGTGTCACCATGATATGGAGATGAGGTTTGCCTAGAGCCATGAAACCATTAAAGATGATCCATAATCTTATAGAGAAACCCCAGCACTGCAGTGTATACTGAGATATTGTATGTTCATGAATGTGTCATATAGAAAATAAATGTGTGTTAAAAAGCAGAATTGACCTCTAAGATCATTGTAGTCATCACATTGTCACCAGTTTCCTGGACTTCACATCTTGAAATTTCTTTTTTTTTTCTGGACTCAAAAGTATTTCAATAAGAGGATGAAGTGCTGAGGTATCAGCAACAAACTGCATAAATCACACAGAGCCAGCGTCAAGTGGCCATTACAGCAACTGCATTTTTAACCCTTTTGAGCCGCAGAGGTTGCCACTAGGTGTTATTATTGTTTTAATGTTTTTATTTAATATTTATGGCTTTTCCCACATCCTTTAAACATGTACACTGGCTACTTGCTACTAACAAGGCAGTATTTATAGATATATATCATCATACATTGTGTTTCCCCCCAGATACGAATTAACTCATTGAATGAAGCAACAGTCACATTATCTGAACCCAGAGCCGTGTAAACCAGCAGTCCTCGCCTCTGTTTGGAATTACTGCAGCATTTCTGCCCAGTGTACTATGAGGGAATTAAAGAGGAAGGGGGTGGAGCGGGCCACAGTGTGGCACATTGCGTGTTAGCTGAAATAATAACAGTTGCGGTTCGTATTAGGTTTCCTGAGCTAAAGTAAGAAGCTTCCACTTCCTGCATAGCCACCATGACAAAGACAGTATCCACATTAGCTCCTGAACATCTGCAGGACACAAGGACACATTAAACACATGCTGCAGTTTTACTGTCAGCACAGAATGAATTTAAAGTGACTCTTAAGCAAATTAGGATTTCTGTTCATCTCAAGGTCAATAATGTGTTCTGCAGTTAGTTTCTGAGAGAGCAGTTCAACATCACTTCATCCAGCAGAAGGAATTCATAGCATGACATTCTGGCACAGTAAAAACTCAAGCAGTGGAAACAGTTTTATACAAATGCCAGAAAACATTGTAGATCGCAGCAGATTACACCTAGAAGCAGCTGCAGAACCTCGCAGTTTGAATTTTGATGTATTTACCTTCATTTTCATTACTGGTTGTGGGTGTTGTGTCACTGACACAAAAATGACCAAAGTACATGTTATACCTACCAGCACTCCTCTCATTTCTCATTAGGGATAGTACTGAAAGGTCTGGGAACTAAAAGTGAGGATGCTTACAAAAACAATGTGTGTAAAAGTTCTCTTTTTCCTTTTAAATTAACTTCATATGAATGCAGTAAACATTTCTGCAAGCTGCAAAGTACTTCAGAGAGCAAATAAATATCAAGGCACAGATTTCTCGTAGATTGCTTAGCACCACTGATGAATGACAGCGCAGTCTACAGGTATTGGGGGGTAATGAAATGCAAATATTTAATAAGAAAAATATGCGTGCTCATTTTTATGAAAAGATTTTGTGGTGATATGTGAGAATAAGAGACGTTTACTGCTTTCTGCCAATAATCTCAGGCCATGTTGAGTGTAATGCAGAAGTAATGCAACAGTTAGTGTCAACAAATTACTTTGTAATGTAATCATCCTTTTTTAATTGTTGACTCATCAAGTCCTTCTTTCTGTTTCCATCTGATCTTCTTTATAAAAGCTAGTTCGATCTTTTACTCATTCCAAGTATCAGTGTGTCCCTGAAAGTCTGTTGAGTTAAAATATTTGATCCTCTCTAGTCTACCACAGGAGCAGTGACCATGTGCGCTCCTCCTGTAAATGCTTTATCAAATCCTGCTCTCAATTTGTCGATGACAGCCGTACTCGGTCAAAGATGCACAATGCTGTGTTTTCAGGGCGTCGACCAATGTCAGCAGAGCAGCCAGGAAGCAACAGCAGATTAAACACAGCTAGATGCCTGATGGATGTCACTATACACTACATGCATCACGGTCTTAATACTGTGCTGCCATTTACGTGCACGCCATCCCGTCCACATATCTATGGATATGGTTTACAGCATATAATAACAGTAATGAGTTCCTTATGGAGGGATCCCTTACCAAGGCAGCTCAGTCCACAGTGAGGGATGCTGAAGGGCTGTGGAGCCAGAATATGCCCTGTCAGAAATATGCCCTGTGTCACCCAGAGAAAATGCTGAGAGAGTTTAGTTGTGTCCCAGAATAACTGATGTCCACTCATACTGTGGGTTATTCCCACAGATGTGGATTTCATCTGTGTCTGACACAAAAGCAGGTTCATAGTGGTCTGATGAGTAATCGTGGTGGAGCAAGGGGAAACTCCTGGAATCTCTGGGTTGTCTAAAAATCCCTTTTCATTTATACGGTCTATAAAAAGTAGGTAGTAAAGTAAAATGTTTAGTGGTACATACGTTTGACTGGCATGTGCTGTGACACTCACATCTGCTATAATGTTTAGACTTGATCTCGCACATTATTGTGTATTGTTAAAATACTTTGAAAATAATTAGAAGTAGTTCTTGTCATATTATCACACAATGTGCAAAACACCAACAAAACACTAACAAAAGTACCTCCGTCTGCTGAACAGAGTACAAACTAACAAAGTGTTTGATTTGTGCATTTTCCTGTGCGGCCCTCAGTCAGATGTTGGCTCCCTAAATTAGCATCTCAGTGATCAAAAATTTGAGAATCCCTGATTTAGATTATGAAAACCGTTTTCTTTTAGGAGAAAACTATCATTTCTTGCCTGAAACATTGGCAGTAATCCCATTAAAGACAAAAAACTAAGTGGAAGCCCAACTACAGTGAATACAGACAGTTAAAGTTAATTCATTCATCAGACAGTAGTTTGTGCACTGTGGAGGAAGCATTATAAAAGACTGATTGGGGTTGTTTAACTTATCCAATCACAAAATGGCTCAAAAAAGGTGTGTTTGAATTACACCTGTGGGATTAATTCCGTTTTATTTATGTAGAACAAAATCACAACAGCAATCACGTCAAGGTGCTTTTATAGTGTGATGTAAAGACCCTAAAACAATAGAGAGAAAAGTAAAAGTTAGTTAAAGTCTGAGGTTTTCCTGTTGCACTACTAAGACCAGTGGACAGTGACCTATAGACAGGGCATGTGATTAAGAACAATAACATCATCAGTATTGGCACAAATGCAGTATTGTGAATGCACTTCCTCACTACCTGAGCAGCATCTCAACCCAGAGTATATAGACGAGACCTACAATCTCTACTTTCTATAAATGCTGTCAATAGATTGTACTTACTCACAGTTTTGAGGCTCAATAGCCAGCTGGTATTGTCATGAGTGGAAAAAGTGTTGTCTCAGTTCAGACCTCACCTCCAGTGGTTCTGAATAAACCATAAGGAGGCAGACAGAGGTGCCATATGTAGGTCTGCTTGTTGATTAGCCAGGAATCTTGTTTGCTGTGTTTTAGAACAGGCTGGCTGCAGCCTCTAACGCCGCATTCTCTCCCTGTCTCACTGTCCTTGCAGAGCTGCAGAGGGAGGGCAGCATTGAGACCCTCAGTAACAGCTCTGGTTCCACCAGCGGCAGCATCCCACGCAACTTCGAGGGCTACCGCTCACCCCTGCCCACCAACGAGAGCCAGCCGCTCAGCCTCTTCCCCACAAACTTCCCCTAGGACTCCCCACCTCTCTTCTGGCGTCCATCCCACCTGACCACCTGCCTGCTGCCATCCTCTTCCTCTGCCGGCCCATCCAGCATCACACTTGCACGCTGATGTGGTGTCCTGATAACCAATCAAAAGATTTGTGTTTCTGTGGTCTGCATGCTTTTTGTTTTCCTTGTCTCATACAGCTGCTGCTCACAGTCAGCTGCATCCACTCTTACTGTCATTTTTAGGGTTGAATTTTCAAGCTGCTGACAGCTGTGCGGATTTCCACTTAATTCAAATTTGACCATTTTAATTCTAAAATCATTCCAAAAATGCAAATGATTTTTCTGTTTACCCTCAAATTGTGTTCATGTCTGGGTGGAAACACCTGAACTCATTTATTGCAGACTTTTGAAAACTCATTACTTTAAAGGGTAGCAGCTGTTTTAAGCAGCTGCTTAGACATGAACTAAATAAAGAACAGATAAAATACAGTTTAATATTTTAATATATCTGGTATCAGGGAGAAACGTCCATTATTTTCAATATTAAATTTCCAATAAGAGAGTAACCCTGCTTGTCACGTCGTTGTGTCTAATCAGCAGCCAGTTCACACATGTTGTTAAGCAGCGTCTCCTCTGTGCAGTCGATGGCTGCTGCTCCCTCAGCTGCCATCATCCTCTGTGTGTTTCTGAGGTTTTGTGTGTGCTATTGTCTGAGTGAGCCATAAGAAAAAGGAGTGCCGACAGAGGGAAAAAGGAAAATGTTTCTTTTCAGTCAGTGACATACAGGAGCTCCTTCTTGCTCTGTAAGAGTGTGTTGCTGCTCTCGTGGCCTCCCGCCTAGTGTTTTTGATTAAATTTGCTCCTTTCATGCCTCTGATTTTCATGTAATCAGATTTGACAAAGGATGCAGTAATGAGATGACACTATTACTGCTTTGCTGGAGTAATTTAGATGTTTACAGTGTAATCGAGATATGTTTCTGAAATCATTTAGATATATTCCCCACTCTGCCTATCCAGATAGTAAATTTTAATTGAGCGCAGCAATGGAGGCTTGTGTACTCGTCACGCTGAATTTTGTACATTAACAACTTTTGACCAAAATCTCTTTCCTGCCTAGTTCAAGATCTTTAAAATCTGTATTTTCCTCTTTTTTTTTTTGCCTGCAGAAATAAAGATTGAGTTTGTCTGATAGTTTGTCCGTAGTAGAATATTTGAATAGCAAAAAAAATAAATGCACTGTTTACATCTGCCTCCATATCAGATGTCCTGGCTCAGTCACTGAATGGACAGTAAAAAAAAAAAGCATGATTATTATTCTTGTTGTTGGGTTTGTAAAACACTGACTGAAAAAACAAAGTAGAGAAAATTAAACTGTCTTTTGTCTTCACTCTGATTGCTTCTAAACATCCCATTCACATTTTAACCACAGCGGTGACCATCAGCACATAGTACCACTGCTAATTAGCACCATATTTTTTAACAGGCAGTAAAGGGTGGTTAAAGTGACTTTTTATGGGCAACTTGTGCTCTTTGTTCTGAGAGAGAGGAGAAGTGAGAGTGCACATTTGTTTCTCTGTTAATCAGCAAAACTTTACAAGTAAAAAAGTGAAATGTTAGGTATATTGTAAAATGAAAATGGTTACAGCGTGCATTTATCAACAGAATGGATGTGTTTGTTTAGGGTGATATGCAAAATTCCCCAATAACGAAAATAACTTCTAACATGGCAAGATGTGCCGCTTCATCCAGAAGAATGTCAGCAACAAGTACAGAAAGGATACTGCAGTTTGCACATGAAAGTAACTTTATTTCAACATGTTCTTGCAAACACTTTACATTACTGAATATATCCAAGGGTACAAATGATAATCTCCATCACAAGAGTTCCACACACACCAAGAAAATTAAAAATGTCTGTTTGAAATTTGTACATTTAATGATTTCTAACAAAGAGACACTGATGTGGCAGGAAATGGGGGAAATGCTGAATTACTAAACTTTTACCTTGAGCAGCAGTCTGTGTCTGCATTCATTCAGATGGCCGTGTGTCCTGTTCTTGTAACAGTAAATCCTTGCTCCCAGATTTAAGTCACTGAGGATGACACAGTTACCTCCCTGAAATGTAAACTGCTCAAACTTTGAAGTTTCTCTGGTTCCAGCCCTCCTGGTGGGAAACGTGCAATGGGAGAACACTTGTTTGTGCAGAAAACTTGTGAATATTTAACAGAAGAACTGTGACAATATTAATTAAAGCTGCAAGTGGCGATGATAGGCCCTCGCCGGCCACTGCCCCCCGGTGCTGATTTGAACCCAGCTTTCCCAGCCGTGCCAGTTTGAGCCATTTTTTTCACATCTTTCGACTTAAGCATGCGAAATATTGCAAAGTTAAATTGGCAAACCCGATGAAAAAGATGGCATGTTTGTGGCGTCACCATGGCAACGTCTTACATTTTACAGAAATTTGATCCCAAGGTTTTTGTTCAGGTTGATGTGAAGAATGTCTGTGCCAAATTTCATGCATTTCTGAGAAATCAAAGTGTCATTTTTTTCTTGGAAGAAATGTCAATTTTTTTAATGTAGACTAACATCGAAAATGTGGATCGTTGCCATGTCAACATATTAAAAGATACAATATGGGTGTCATTGATTTTTTTGACTATGATGACAGAGAATCTTTTTGAGGGGGCGTGGCTTCGCAATTTTTTTGGGTTTTTTAATGGCGCCAAAAAAAAACGAATTTTTCACCAGACCTGGCTTGCATGCAAAAATTGGTGACTTTTCGTAAATGTTCAGGGGGTCAAATTAGCAATAGTTTCCGGAGAAAGAAAAATTATAAGAATAAGAAGAAGAATGAAGAACGGCAACGATTCCAATTATGCGTTCGTCCAGTCACCTTCATATATACATTTTCGGAAACGTCTCGTCATTGACCCAGTTTCGTCGCGCAAGCTAGGTCATGACGGCAACGATTCCAATTATGCACTTTTCCAGTCACCTTCATATATACTTTTTCGGAAACGTCTCGACCCGACCCACGCTGTCGTGAGGTCCATTGTGAGGTCCATTGTGAGGTCCATTGGGTCAATGACGAGCGCGTTGCGTTCATCGCGCAAGCTAGGTCCCGATGCTAACGATTTCAATTATGGGCTTTTGCAGTCACCCCCATATATACGTTTTCGGAAAGCGTTTGACCTGCCCAATCTTGTTAGAGACTCGTCGTTGTTCTTCGCGCATGCGATTACAATAGGCTCCTCGCCGATCCCTTCGGGAGGCTCGGGCCTAATAATAATATCTTGACAGCTGTTTATTTGACCCACTTTAAACTTATATATTATATATAGTCCTGGGGACTCACCTAAGTGCGCTGAGTTTAGGTTGTTCTAATGAGTTCTCATATTTTTTTCTCATTTTTTTTCTAAAAGTTCATCTATGTAAGACACATATTCACTCACATTTATGGATTCCCAAGCTTTTTACCCAGTGTTTTCCAAATATTTCTTTTTTGGTATTTAATTTTTTGTCTTTGGTTTCCTGGTTCAACCATTGCTCATGTTGTTTTCTGAGAAGGGTGCAACCTCCAATCTGCTCATTTGGGTTTCATAGGCCCATTCACACACATCCAATCTAGACAGGCCAATAGTGAAGTGGTTGATGTTAAGAGGTTAATAGTCCAATGAGTCTTTGCCAATTTAGTGCATAGCTAAAGTACATAGTATGTTGGCAAAAAGTACAGATAACATAAATTGATTTAAAAAGTATGGACCATTCTACTGAATTTGTTCAAATTCAGAGCTGGAATTTGATTGAAATTTATATTTTCCTTTATCAAATCTTTTACCAGATATCTATTGCTCTATATCCAAATTCTCCCGTGGTATTGTATGCCAAATTTCATGCCTCAACTCTTTGTATTTTGTAACCTATAGACAGATAGATAGGTATTTTAATGGGCCATTTCTTAGTTGTTCCGCATAGTCCCTCAATCGCCCTGTGCCACTTTTTTCTTGTAGCAATGTTTTTTTTTCTTCTCCTAGAAAAAGGCATGATAAAATAGAAACAAGGCTTATTTTTATGTTTGAAAAATAAAATGTATTCTTATGCAGAAAAATAATCGACATCCACTTTTGTCACTACCAAAACAATCAACAAACAACACTGTCATATATTATGGTTAGTGACAATTTTAGCTAATTCTTAGCATAACTCAGCAAAGTTAGGCTAAAAATGATGGACAAACACAGATTTGAAAAGATGCCCATAAAAACCTATATCACTAAAACAAAAATATTTATTTAGTTGAAAAATGATGCATTTGGTAGTGACAGGCATGATTTTACATTAAAATGGAAAATCTAGAGCACCACTGTAATTTATTTGAGGGTTGAGGGCTGCTGATTCAAAACTGCTTTCCCACGTAGATCTTTGGTATGTATCTCACAGTTTTAATTTCTTGGGTTACTCCAGCCAATGAACAATGTGATATCTATCTTATTTTACCTTATAGTCTGCATACATTGGCAGTGGTAAAAGTACATTGGAAGTGTGTAAAAGTAGAATTTCAAAGTCACTGATCTTCCTCACTGATCCCTGAACTCCAACTCACATACTTCTAGCTAAAAAAAGACCACTGCAAGCAAAAGAACCAGTTCTGAATAAAAATTTGCTTCTATTGTGCACCGAATGTGACCATACCGGGGGAAAGTTGAAAACTTTAAACCTAGAAATGACTGTGATCATTTTGAGGCAGTACTTGCCTCCTGGATATAGGATATGTAGTTTAGCATTTGTATCGTAATCGATCATGACAGATGTTGTGAAATATGAGCAAGAGCAACATGCTCTTTGAGATCTTTAACAGCCTGGTATCCAAAGTTAAAAAGCTACGTGTCCAGGGTTAAAAGTTGGCCAAGCTCTCCTCGTCTAAAACTAGAACTCTGCCAAAAATCTGTCTTAGGTCAGGCTTCCCATCCAAAGTGTGGGCTGTGTTATTGCACAGAGTCAAGGCTTTACTCAGTGAGTCTGCTAGTCAGGGCCTCGGGCCTTGGCACTCCTGATGGCTGCTGGCCGCTAGTAACCCTCCCACCCCTCCTCTTCCTCTTCCCTCCTCATGCTCATTGTGAGTACATGGCAAGGATCTAGCTGAGTAGAAGGACCCTGGCCTTGCAGACTTTGCTCCTCTCTCTCTTAGTGTTCGTGTCCCCGCTGTCTCGCCCCACCACCTTCTCTTCTGCTCTCCCAACATACCTCCCATCTCCTCTGTTAAAATAATGCTAATGCAGAGGTCAGCAAACTAGCACACGGTTTTCGGAGGCCAACAGCTCCCGAGGAGATGCTTTTGATTTTCAACTCCATTGAGCTGCACTTATTCAATATTTACTCTCCAAGACCTCTGCATTAATTTACACCATACTTCTAAGAGGGTCTATCTAAAAATCTCCTGCAAAGGGTCTAATGCAGGACTCTTAAACTCCACTCCCCCTTCCCCAACCTCCCACCCACTCCACACTCACACCATTAAACCTCCCTCTTTGTGAACTCCACTGAAGGCTTCATTCTTTGCTCGTCTCTGACTCTTTCCTATCCACCAGTGGGAAGGCCAATCCTGGGCTAGTTATTGTTGTTGCACTGTTCTATCATTACTACTAACCTTGACTCCTGGCTGCTTGCTGTAATCACGTGGAGCCACTGGGGAGGAAGTCTGGCCTGGGGTGAATTATTAATTAGTAAGGATAGTCCTCCCCCTCAGCGCTCCCTGAGAGAGCAGGTGAGGAGCTGAGCAGAGGTGGGGGTGCATTCCATACAGGCGGTAGGGGTTACCCACCATGCAGATGGTATTAACACACCTATCAAGGTAAGAGGGATCAGCACTCTGGGCTACTGGCGGAATTGTTAAGCAACACAGAATCAATAACCAACAGTGCATCGTTTCCTTCCATGCATGATGTGTGCCTCCTACTCTCCATCCCTGTGTAAGTCTGTACAGCATAATGGGAGTGGGGTTGGGTAGGGCTGGGGTGTTCATTAAGATGAACTTCACAGGCTTCCTCACTGGGGACATGCTGGAGGTTGATGAATTCCAGTTTTCATCTAATGATCAACTTCTATATGAAGTGAAAAACAAAGCAAAGCTTCCTAATACTTGTTATCCTGTACTGACCTTTCTACACCTTGCCCCAAGCACGCATATACACAATAGAGTCAACACATACACATATTTCTAGGATACATCATATGAAGCTGACACAACCCTCTTGTGCAACAACAACACACCTACAGATACAGACTATAACAGGAGGCAGGACGACTGACGTACATTTACCTTACAGTATGTTTTTGAGAGCCTTGTTCAGTTGTTTGGCGGATTCCCCCCTGGGGTCATCCATTTCCCAGCACCCCTGACTTTCCCCTCCTAAACAGTGGAGACTACAGGGACTGGGACAGAGGCTTTGATCTTCACACAACTCCCTTAAATCACAGAGAGGAAACAAGGATTTTCTCCAAAGGGTGTCTCTGTGCTCCCATTCCCCAGGAGAACTGAGCCAAGTCATCTATGAAAGTGAGTGAATTGTAGAGCAAAACAGTGTTCCCCTGGGCACAGAAATAGATACTCTACCAGTCACTTTTCTTCTTTGCTGAGGAACACAGGTAATGAAAAATTTATCACTGTGTGATGTACAGTACCTGCAGGTACTCTACCTGATGTGAGCAGTCACATACACTCAGAAATATGCCACAATGACACATGTATTTGCTAAGCTTTATTTCACAACCTTCAGTAGTTATTTAAATTATTACAAAATTACTAATTGAGCAATTTATAGTTGTCATTTTCAAATGTAAGAATAGATACAATCGAGAGTCATATCTTAAATTGGAAGTACACAGTGGAAATGAAATATTTCTGAGGCACAAAAGATCAGATTATTTTATTAGGTTAATTAAATGATCAATTAATGAATTAAATCTTCCTAAACAAGAGTCAGTCACTCTGTGTATTTCATACACAGAGTGTGGACCCTACAGTATATAGTATAATGTAATCTACTGTAATAATGTCCGCAAGTTCTGTTACAGAGCATCCGTTATTGCTATGTTTCACACTCAGGGTAATGCCACTATGAGACACATCTGTCAGTCCCAACACATGATTTTTGAGGAGAAGCAAAAAAAAATTAAGTGCAAAACAAAATGTCCTTACTAGAATCATAACAAATATAACATCACATAAGTGGCCAAAAAGCACTGGATTGATTATAATGTAGGTACAATAACACAGACTCCTAAAGATTGTTTTAAAAACAGGTTATTTCTTCATTTTTTATATAAGCCCTTCATAAATCATGCAGATGATCACTTTTTGGCACAACACTGGCAGCTGTTGAAAGTAACAAATAAAGTAACTTGTAATCTAACTTATCAGTAATCAGTAAAGTAACTAAGTTCCCTTTTTAAGGAGTAATCAGTAATAAGTAGTCAAACTACTTTTTCAAGATAACTATACCATCACTGCTGATAAAACAGTGACTTATAGCCCTGCCACCATCCCCCCTCTGATTGCAGACTTTGTTGGGCTCTCAAATGGGACTGTTTTCTGTCAGTAGTCCATTTTGCCCCAGCTGGCATGTCCAAAACCAAATGAGGAAATGCTGAACCCATTTGTAGAAAAACAAAATTTAAGGTTGCTATTATTAAAGCTTCAGTACCCACTATTCAGTTATGTAACTCTGCACCAAGTCACTAATAACAACACCCTACAAAGTTATATATGCTGGATAAAACCTAAAAGCACACACTGACTGATAAAATTGTTATACAACAAGGTTAAGAAAAAAGCCTGGTCTCACTACAGCACAGAAAGTATTCTACCAGTGCAATTTTTTCAAGAAGAAAGATATTGTTGTGAATGGGGATATTTTAACTCAACCCTATCTTTTTTAAACTTTTTATTTGGCGAGTGACTATTTTTGGTATTTTCTGCATACTTTATATAGTACCAGTTGAAAGTTTGGACACACTTTTGAATGATGCTGTGTATGATCTTGATTTTAAAAATGAAAATGAAACATTTTGAAACTGTCACAACAGTAATTAAATCTTGTTGTGTCCTCCAACAACCCTTTAAGGTTGAAATTTTTAATTTTGAAGTATTTCAATGAGTGCCCTATAAGCAAGCTTTACAGTGAGTAAAAATTAAACAGTGTTTCAAATAAAAGTGTCTCCAAGTTCAGTATTGGTCTTGCCTGTGGATCATGGTTCCACTGCCAAAGGACAGCATATTCCTATATTAGCGATGCCATTGACTTTGACAGAATCAGTTCCCAAGGCAGTATCTGATGCTCTAGCTTAAAAACATGTTTAAAATACCAATGACAGTTAACAGAGTCATAGTATCTATACTTGTGAGACTGGACAGTACATAAAGTAATGTGTAATGGATAGGTCAGAATTTTTCCAAGCAAGCATGGTGTATCGCAGGAGAATTATCTTCCAAAACAATCATGCTTTTCACGAGCTGGCCAACTTAAAGGATACAGTATAATACAGATACAGCCACCTAAAATGGCCGGCTGGCCCCTGACAGGACCATGGAAGATCCTATAAATATAACAGAATCATAATATTGAACCTTTTTGTAGTACAATGATATAGATATTTGCTTGCATCAATAAAGTAGACATTGTGCAAACAGAATGAGCAAAACAGAAGAAAGAAAGTGATGCTTGCACTCTATAGTTATTGCTGACTGATGTTTCTGAACATGAAAGCATAAAATTATTATTTAACCACACTTCAAATATTTAGGTACAAAAAGTAAACTTGAAATTGATTCAGAGAAGGATACATTTTAGATGTGATACAAAAGGGCAAGTGGGATTCCACAACAATACTGTACGTATGTATTCTGCTCAAATGAAATATGCCAGAAAAATATGGCACTCTGTTCTAAACATTTAGGGTGAGGAATCAATGAAAACCTGCTGCAGGAGAGAAACCCAAAGCATTGGCTCTGTGCTTAGGGGAATTCTCCTGTGCCACTGATGAGCTGGCTTTCCAAACTAAAGAACAGTAATAATATAGTCATGTATGTTACTTTTGGCTTTATTTGTCTGCTGGTAATTTTTGTATATTACCTTTGCGTGATTAACTTTAATACTCTGCTCCACTGTGAAAGGGACCAAATGCAACAATGGATACATGTCCTGCAAAAAAGTGTCCAACCTAATACTGCAATATTTATTTGTTTATTATTTATAGGGCCAAGAATTGCATGTGCTGAAAATTCAGTTCAATTCAGTTCATTTCAATTTTATTTATATAACGCAAATTCACAACAAACAGTCACCTCAAGGTGTTTTGTATTGTAAGGTAAAGACCCTACAATACTGCAAAGAAAACCCAACAGTCAAAACGACCCCCTATGAGCAAGCACTTGGCGACGGTGGGAAGGAAAAACTCCCTTTTAAAAGGAAGAAACCTCCAGCAGAACCAGGCTCAGGGAGGGGCAGTCATCTGTCGCGACCGGTTGGGGCTGAGGGGAGAGAGGGCAAAAAACATGCTGTGAAAGGGACACAAAGAATGATTAAACACAGAGTGAAGTATAAACAGAGTAAAAATGGTGAGTAAAAAGAAGCAGTGCATTATGGGACACACACACCCCCCCCCGCCGCCCAGCAGCCTAGACCTATAACAGCATAACTAAGGGATGGTTCAGGATCACCTGATCCAGCCCTAACTATAAGCTCTATCAAAAAGTAAAGTTTTAAGCCTAATCTTAAAAGTAGAGAGG
>VUQJ01001454.1:0-12776 GCA_015108635.1 Andinoacara biseriatus
CCAAAATTTAGTTTCTGTAGCCATTAATCCACCAGTATGTGGAAGCCCATTAATCAAAATTATATTATTATTGCTAAAATATAATTATAATTGATGTCTATGAAATTTTTAATTTTACTGTTTTTGAGAAAAAAATAGAAAAAAAAAAACCAGAAAAAAATAATTTTAGTGGTTGGATGTTATGCTTTATCAATTTCTGACTTCTCATAGAAGTCCGTACTATTATTGGGGATTTATGGATCAGCGGGAAATCTGATGTGAGCAACGCTCATTCTTCCTGATTATTTTTACTACTAATTCTTCACTACAGTTCTGGAGGAATGTCGACGTGGATGAAACCATCAAACACTTAATGTGAGAGCTGATGAACAACAGTCTTACTTTTATTTATTTTTGGTTGTCCAGCTGGATGCCACAGCTACTGCATCCAACAAAGGCCAGTTGAGTATAGATGAGTATAGACGCAGCACAATAACACCAATAACGAGTCCTGTAGAGCGGGACTCTGGTTCTGCAGGCACATGCAGTATATTCAGTGCACAACTGTTTGACTCTGAAACAAGTGTTGCCCATCATTTTGAGAAGAGGTGATGTGTGTACACAGCTGTGCTCATATGATAGCCTCTTATGTCTCTGAGCCTAGAAGCTAGAGGACTTAAACACCCCCTCAACATATATCATTCCCAGGGAAGTAAACATGAAAATGCTTTTAAATGCAGCCAAAATGCTGCCATTGAAAAAATTACATCTGAAAAAATAGTGGTTATATGCTTGCAGGAGCTGTTACTTCATTTTTTTTTTTTTTTAATCGTAATGAATGGTACAAGTTCACATAAACACCACAGGAAGCGCCTGCACTGCGCATCACTCAGCTCTTAACACCGTTACCTATAAAATCTACTCTGATTCGTGCCTTAAATGTGAACAGTGAAGTCTAAGAACAGGAAACAGCGCCTGCCTGCCTGTCACTGCCCTCAGTGTGAAACCGGTGCTTACAGGTAAATGGGCATATCCACATTTTTCTTGCTCTCACTGAGGAAGAGCAGCTGGTACTAAATGGGAATTATTAGGAATTGCTGTTGATCCATACCATTCCAACCACTCCACAAGGCTTAACTGTTGGACGTGGTGTTCGGAGCAGCATTTATTAGTAAGCAAACAGGAGGTGACTCGACTGCCGTCACGGAAGTTCTAATGGCTCAATTCCGGTGAAGCACGGAGGCTGGAAGGCTTTATTTTCCATTAAAATCCATCAATGTTTCTTCAAACCTTGTAAAGGTTTTCCCATTTTCCCATCATGACAAGGAATACGGATAAATGATTCATGCTATATTTAGAAAGGTTAATGTCCTGCCAATATAGGCATTGGGAAGTGTTATCCCTCCTGGATCTGTGCCACCACTGATCCGAAGAGGACCTCTGCTGATTGGTTAAAAAAATTACACTGTTTTGTGGCATTAATGCAAGCCACAGAGAGATAGTATATCAGCTGCAACGTGATTGATGCAAACTTCATAAGAATGAAAAGGTTGCATTAATAATTGTCCTAATGATGGAACTGTCTGTTTCACTGCCTTGGGTATTCATGATTTTATCCAGGGCAAAGGCTTGTGGCACGGCATCCACAGGACATGCAATGCATGCTTTCACCTGCATTGTGAACCAGCAGCTAATCACATGCAGGTATCCATGCAAAAAGTTGAGCATTCACCCCAACACACAACTCTGCTACCTGGAAAAAAAAAATTGCACATGCAATTTAGCCCTTTACACATTTACATGCATTTAGGAACACTCATAACCTTAAGGGGATCTATGAAAATCTATCAGAAAGCAGTTAAAGATGCAATGCGAGTACTTTTCTGACATCCAGAAATACTGACTGTCCTGAGAAATTTGCAGATCAGTTTGTTGCACAAATTAGATCCATTTGTTCACCGGATTGGTGTAATCTGCTTACTCTCACAATTTCAAACCACTGATCACTCATCTCTAAACAAAAAAATAATGAAGCTCTCCACCTGTAGTTTAGTTTAGTTTTTTTATTATTATACAGCTCTTATAATTTCTCATTTTATTCTTTTAATTACAAACAGCTTTGGACTTGTTTTAAACACGATATCATTCAGGACTTACTCACAAAGTCTAATCTGGATCCACAATTACTGAATAATCATAGACACATTTCTAAATGGCCATTTTTTTATTATTTTGCTTGTTTAGGTATTTTAGAGATGGCAGTTTCAACCAGTTAATATCTGTAAGAATAGTAATTTTTAAAACAATTTTCAGTCATGTTTTAGAGCCTACAATGGCAGAGAAACTCCCTTGTGAAGGTTACTGATGAATTACTTTTATACAGCTGTTATAGGTAACTGTGCAGTCTCTTGGTACTCTTAAATTTATGTGCAACCTTTGACACCACCGGTCACTCTATTCTCCTGCACCATCTTTAAACCTGTGATCAAAGAATCTGCTTTACAGCTTTTACAATCTTATCTACAAAGAACCTTCTCTGTAGCTACAGCAAGTGCTTCCTGCTCTGTTGCCCATTTTAATTCTGGTGTTCCACAAGAATGTATCCTTGTCCCACTTTTGTTCTCAATATACATGTTTCCTCTCAGCCAGACCATTCATGTCCATAATGTCTCTCACCACAGCAATGCAGATGACACATAGTTATAGCTCCTTCTTCTATCAGTGACATCAAATGCTGGCTGTCTAAAAACTTTATAAAGTTAAACAATGATAAATCCAATGTTTTAGTTATTGGTCCAAAAAAATAAGGAAATATCATCCTGGCCTACAATAAAGCTTAAGTCTTTGTCCAAAAATGTCAAGAAGTCTTCTCATTACCCGGGAGTGATTTTCAACCCTGTGCTCTGTGCTCTTAAAAAAAATAAACCCAAAATTAGTTGCTAATGCTTGCTAAGCAGCACCAGTCAAAGCTCACTTGACCAACTCCAGCTAATTCAGAGCGCTGCTGCCCACAACTGGCACCAAGAAATATGAACATAAAGCATTAAATGGCTTTGCTCTGACTTAAGTCAAACACTTGTTAGATCCCTTTGTGCTTGGGTGGTTATTTAGACCACTGAGGGCTCTGCTGGTTATTTGGAGATCTCAGCTAGTAAACAAAGGTCACAAAAAGAGTATTAGAGCTCCCACTGTGGAACAGTCTGTCTCTTTTAAATTTCTTCTTTAAACATTTTTATATCATAAAACCGAATAAACATTTGGTAGGTGGCAATGTTGATTTTATTTTTCTTGTATATTCTTATAATATTTGTCTTTTTTTTGGTGTTGTTTTATTTTTACGTTTTTAACCGTACCTTTGATTTTCTTTTCTTTCAGTGAAACAAAGGTGCTATATAAATAAAGTTTATTATTATTATTATTATTAGTAGTAGTAGTAGTAGTAGTATATATCAAGGTTTACAAGATATACATTTAAAATTCATTTAAGAAGTTATAAACAATACTGGACTGCTTAATTGGATGAATCAAAAAGTATACACAGAAGAGATTTGGGTTCACTGATGAGGGCAGAACAGAGCCTGATAATTCAATATGCCCAAAATTTCATCTGAACAATATGAAGCACGTTGGACGTATGTATTACCTCCAGACAGAGCTGCTGCACCACCCAGAGCTGTTCGTCTCAGATTGAGAATGCCAGCAGCCTTTATAAAATCCTTCACAGAATCAGATCATGTTGGTGACTTCCACCAGCATCCTATAGAGCGATGCTCCAGTTAGCAAGCTACTGCAGTTAGCTAAAGCACATGTTCCTCATAGTTTTCTGAATTATCCACGTTCCACTATGTTAGAAGCTGCACACTCTAAATACACTTTAGCTCAGTTGCCTAAAGCTGACATTTAAATATATGATTATTTTATTTATTTTTAAAATGACCATATTTCATTAAAAGTCGTCTCCCCACTCCCACATTCTGTGTTTTTGTCTCTCGTCTCTCTATATTTTCCTTTATTCATTCCTCTTTCACCCCCAGTTACGGCAGACAACCGATTCTCCCCGTGCCTGGTTCTATTGCAGGTCTCTTCCTCTCAAAAGTGAGTTCTTCCTTCCTACTGTCACCATGTGTTTTGCTCATAGGGGATCGTGGGGGTTTTGTCTTTATTGCTGTGTTCTGTGTAAATAAAACAGAACTGCTATTTATTCCTAAAACACAAATTCGACTGGTTTGCTTTCAGTTCGAAACTGAATCGTCAACAGGGGCCAGAAAATATAAGAAATGACTGAAATGAAAGGAAATGTAGGACAACAAGTGAGCTCTAGGGATATTCGAGACTAAGAAGTGTTTGATTCGTTAGGGAGATATTTGAGTGGGGCAAGGTAGCCATGGTTACCGTCTGTCACCTCAGCATGGGGTGTAAGGCGTATTCTCAGCGGTTTGTAGTCTGCTTCTCATTTTTTTACCCCGTCCTCCCTCTCTTTCACACAACAAACACAAAACCCAGAAAGACACACGTACGTGCAATAAAGAACATATGTGTGAGAGAAGGATAGAAATAAATTGTGTGATAAAATGGGAGAATGGACACATTCTCGGCGAGTTCTGGGAAGAACGCAATGGCTAATCTTAATGTGCTTTGGGGTTCCCGGTAATCTTGGGAACCACACATACGCTGCTCACATCGCTTAAACAATTTCCAATTTGAAAGGTTTAAGATAAATCAGAAAGATACGACAACACTAAGCAAAAATAAGGCTGAGCATCACAGTTGAGAGAAAACAATATGTGTTTTTTCCTCATGCACAGACACCGTTTACAGCCACCCTGATACTGCGTATGCTACTCTGGCCGGTGGCACACAAACACTTTAGCAGCCGTCTCCACTCAGCTCCCCTCGCTGAGCATCTTTCCTCCCTTTATTCAAAAACTCCTCTTCCAGTTACCTCTCTTGTGGGAACTGAAGAACAAACGATGATGAATGAACCGTGTATGCTACTGTATCTGAGCAGCTCTGTATTTATAGTGGCAACCCGCTCCCTCTGTCATCCGTTAGTCCACATTGGCCAGTATGGTGAACAGCCTCTAGCCAAAGTGCTATTACCCTGCCTCAAACACATGCAGTCAATGCTTTCAGCATGCAGATGATTAAAAACAGAGTGGACAGCAGGTATTGAACACATTATCCTGGCAGGTGTAAAAACATGAGGACAGGGACTTTTTTTTTTTTTTACCTCATGTAGTGATTGATAGAATTTAGCTCATCAAAAATGAGAGTAGCAGATTGAAACTTAAATCGCTTCACAATAACTTCCTTTTTTTACTGTTGGCAAGTTAGCACAGCATTTTCCTCGTCTTGTTTTTACTTTTCACTTCATCTGCTTAAATGTTGTCCTAAAATAGCATTTTTAATAAAGGTTAGGGAACATTTATTGTTAACATGATTTGGATGGAAGAATAGATGCCCTCTCTCTTTCCCTCTCTCTCACCCTCACACACACACACACACACACACACATACAAATGGAATGGAAACCTTGGGAAAATCAATTTCCCAGCTGAAAGTGTGACTGAGTGTTTCAGCTGGACTGAGAAGGCCCATTATTGCCGGACAGGGGGAGCAGGCAAGGCTCTTCCCTGTGTGTGTGTGTGTGTGTGTGTGTGTGTGAGTGTGTGTGTGTGTGTGTGTGTGTTTAGTGCCATTGCAGCTGTGGTTCAAAAGTATTGTCATGCTCTTTCTGTCTGTCAGACAGAAAGAAAGTGGCACAGCCATCGGGGCCCAGGACCTGAGCCCTGTCGCTGGATAAATTGGTTCCGTTAGGTTGCAACTGAGTTCCATCAGCCTTCAGACCATCAGGTTTAATAGGCTCCGACTTCATGATCGGGTACAGTGTTCCTTGATGCGTGAGTTTAAATTATAGTTTGATCTGTCTTAGTTATACATGACAGCCAAAATTCTTACATGGATTAAATACTTAAAGATAGGCTTTCATCTAAAATGTGACTTTTAATCACTTAAGTGCTTTAAAGTTTTACAATCTGAGTCTTGCGCACGGCTTCATCTCTTGGCTTAGTGTTGCTGAAATTCTACAAAATAAATATGTGGTCTTTATGAAAACACTCTTATTTAAATTTTGGATACCCACCCAGACCAGATTACATAATGACTGTAAAATTTTGAGATTATAAAATACTTATTTGAAATCTGTCTCTCGTCTTTTCTTTATAAAAGGGCCAAAAAAACAAACAAAAATTAATCCTTTAAAATGTATGCTTTTATATTTTATATCTATTTATATCTGATGATCACTTCAGTTCAAAAAAACATCTTTTTGATCGGGAAATTTCTGACACAGTTTTTCAGCATGGATAAACTTTTGGCTTGTTCACGATGCTTTAGACATACTGTACGATGCTTACCTGTGCAAGGACACATCTAGAAACACAAACACATTGCATATTTAATGTTTTTGATCTTTCCAATATGCTTTAAATATACTGTTTATGGGAAGTCAGCAGAATCTGAACCTTTAACCACTTCATCTACAACCACAATCACTACAACTTCAACTGGACCACTCACTTGTCTTTGACATTGTAACTGCATATGTTGCGTCTTTGCGTGTCTGTCACCCTTCATATTGTGATTTTAAAAAATAAAGAAGCTACAGTTATTTGCAACTTCTATCATTTACGAATCATTCGCTCTCGCTTGTGTAAGTGGTGCTGGTGAGCCATTCTCAGAGTAACTCAAGGTTAAATACAGAATTTTTTGTCCCTGTACTGTGGCAAAGAAAAAAAAAATGTAAATATGTACAAATATTTTTCCCAGATACACACCTCAGGGTTGTGACCTTCCTCTGCCGCTCTAAATCCATGACCATTAGCTTCGTGTCAAATTTTGCTTTGCTGCAGTTCTCTGCTGATTTGGGGATTTTATACCACTCTTCCCTTTGGAAAGAGCCGACAATAACTCCCGCAGCAACGGTTGTCAATCTTATTTCATGACATGCTCTACCTGAGTATTAAATCTTATTTTACTGAGCCAAGCTCAGCCATGCTAGCTTTTTCCCCCTAAGCGCCACAAAACACATGCATTACACTTTAATGTTAACTCCAGTTAACTCCAGCACTGGCTTGTCTGGTGGAGATAACAGGGGGGGGTTGATTCATCTAATTTCAGTACTCACTTAGAAGCTGGTCAAGTGTTGAAATCTTTTAAAATATAATAATGAAATACCTATGCACTTGTGTGTCAGAGATTTTCTGCACAATGATTACAGCAGCACGAAGACAGAACTTCATTAAAAGTATACTGTAGATTGGTACTTGGTGTTTTTGCGAGTGTCTATTCTTCGATCCATTTCTATAACCTATGAAAGTTAAATTCTCCCAAAGGAGCTCCAGCCCCCGAGACAGAGCATGCCAGCAGCACTCCAGAGACACAATCCATTTTTATCAGCCTGCCCAGACCCAGGGTTCATGAAAAAATAATAAATAGGGCTGTTAAAAACCTTATGGCTTTTCTCCTAAACTACAACAAATAGACAGAGCAATAAAAGGAAAACTAGAGAGAAATAGTGAAATTGCTCGAAAGCTTTGTAGCTACCTCTTTACCATTACGACTTTCTACTGATTGATAAAACACCATCTTGTTTTCTGCTTGTTAAATGGACTCTTCATATCACTTACAAGTCTCTGTGTTTGTGCACTTGCACGTCTATTGGCTTCAGGCTTTGTTTCTGTTGCCAAGTCCTGCTGCTGTCGCCTTTCAAAATGTGTGTTTTTGTCTGTCTGTGCACATTGTGTCTACTTAACAGTGTTCACATGAGCAGCCATAAGTCTTTTGTGAATGGGATAGATCGATAATACATCTTTGCTGCTGACCTCTTATTGCTGATGGACTCTCCTTTGAGCCTCCAGCTTTTCCTCTCTGTCTTACATTCAGCAGTTGCAGGACAACAGTTGACCTCGGTCTGTTAGGAGTTGCATTGTGGCTGTTGTGTGGTGAGCGTTGTGCAATAAAGAACATGACTCACTTTGAACAATCCTACACATCCAGAAATCTTTTTAGACAACGGTTCCTTCAGGCTAAGATACAAAAGGAGCAGCTGAAAGATCAGGAGTTGATAGCAAGTGTTGAGCTTGCATTTGGTAGCTGCTCACGGAGATTTTCAATATGAGATCCAAAGAGGTATTAATGCAAGTGAAGAAGGCCATCAGTGGGCTCAAAAACCAAAATAAACCAATCAGAGAGAGCAAAAACTTTAGAAGTGAACTAATCAATAAACTGGCGTATTCCTATAAAGAAGCCTGACAGAAGACAATTACAGCGGATGACTGAAGAATTCTCTCTTTAAGAAAAAGCCTTCACACATGAACACTCTTGAAGCGCATCGTTGTCAAAGTCTGCAATCACGAAACATGCAGGAATGGAACGTGTTCACAGCAAAGTGCAAACCGCTGCTTGCACTCAAGAACAGGAAGGTCAATTTAGGCTTTGCCAGAAAACATCTGAAAGACTCCATACGGTTTTAGAAACTTCATGGACAGATGAAACAACGATTAACTTGTATCAGCATGATGGAAAGAGAAAAGTAGAGTGAAGGAGCGAAACAGCTCATTTGATGCACACGATATCATCTGGTGGAGACGATGTTCCAGTGGCATGTTTGGCTGGACACACTTTACCGATGATGTGACTGCTGAGAGAAGATCGCTGCAGAAACCAAATCATTAAACTGAGCTCACACTGCAATAATTTACTGGTGACGTGGCTGTTTATGTTTTTCATTAACAAATTGTACAATTTGTGTAACTTATAGTTGAAGTGTCTCAGTAGAATTTAGCTTCAGGGGGGCACAGTGACTTGACTGGAGGGGCCTGGACCCCCAAAACCCGTCCATAAGCTGACGCTGCAACCTGCGACCCGCACTGCACAGCACTGAAAGAAAATGTGTTTTAAATCACGAAAAACTGCATCCAGGTGATCTGTTTCTTAATTCTCATTAAAAATTTGTTGTTTTTTTTCTCTTTTTTATTTTCACTGAGGTTTCTGGTGTAAATGTGCCATAAACAGCAGGAGAAAGGAGCAGGTTCAAAGCCTCGGACAGAGTCGGTCATTTTGCCCATCACTGCTACGAAGGTTGAAGTCCGCAATTTCAACTCATGTTGAATCGGAGCGAAGCAGCATTCTGCCACTACGTCATCTTTAAATGACGAGGTCATTTGGGCACGATTACTGGTTTATGTAATGGTTTAATGTGGTAAGTAGCCAATTAACACAGATTGTTCATATTTAATATTGAAGCATTCATTATTGGTACTGTAGGACTTCTTTGAGCAGGTTTGTAGGAATGGGGTCTAATACACATGTTGCTGCTTTGGAGGATGTAACTACCAAAGTTAACTCGAAGATCAACTGCAGAGAAAGAGTCAAAGTAAATATCAGCAGTACTGAAAGTAGCTGTACATAATGATCCATCAATGAGATGGTTATGCATATATATTTATTAATTTCTAATGGTTAAAATTGTAAGACAAAACTTAAGGCAGAGAGAAAACCTCTTGAATTAAAACTGTTAAGTGTTGCATTTATAACCCACTGCGGTGGTGTGCAAAATTACCAAAGCTGTGTCAGTGTTCACATAATTATGGACCAAATTATATATTTGACTGAAAAAGGATTCAAGGCTCAACTAAGTCTTGTCAGCTGGCTGATTGTTTTTCACAGTCCACTTTATGCTTTTTTTTTTTTTTTAATCAGTCATTTCTCCTCTAATATTTGTAAATCTTGATTCAAGTGAACAAGAATAAATAAATACGTATAGCTTTCATTTGAGACAACATTATTCACCACATTTTCTGTGAAAATTTGGTGGAACTGTGATGTTTAAAATGAATCATATTCCTTTTTTTTGGCAGCTTTTTAAAGCCGTTTTCTTTGGTTTACTTCTAAAACTTAAAGATTCTGTTCATTAAAGAAAAAGAAAATATTCTAACCTCGCTAGTTTATTTTCATGTCCAAGACTACTGTAAATAAATGATGGATGCAACCACCATGACGTCACCAATTAATTCTGAAGCTCAAAGTCATAATAATTGGATTATTTACTTTACTTCATCAATGTATTGCAAATTCATCAATTAAAGTGCTGCCTTATGGCAGAAAAGGTCGAAGGTTGTAGGTCAAAATCTGCTGGTTTATCTGAAGTTTGCACAATTGCCCTCAGTTTTCAACCAAATTGAAATGGAATTCACCTACAACATTTTCCTCCTAACTTTATGGATGGACTGGTTCCTACATAGCACTTTTTTACTCTACAACACGCCTCATTTACACAGGAACTTTTTTCCGTCTAACATTCATACATCGTCACACACATCAGAGAGCAGCCTGGGATTCACTATCTTGCCCAAGGATACTTTGGCAGGCAGAATGGAGAAGCCAGGGATTGAACCACCAATCTCCTGATTAGCAGGTGATGTGCGCCGCCTCCTGAGCTACAGCCACCCGGTTGTAAGGGCAGCACATCACACAATAAAAGACAACTGTGGTAATGAGCGCATGAGCTTTAGTGTGACATTGATGGAATTCTGTTTGTGTGTGTGTGTGTGTGTGTGTCTCCTGAGGTGTACTGTGCCTGTGTAAAAGTAATGCTGTGTCATCACATTTTGTCGCAAGGTAGGATGGGAAAAACTGGTTAGACAAAGAAACTGAAAAAAAAAAATAACTGTGAGGAAGTGAAAGAGAAAAAAATATGCGAAGCACAAGAGGGAAGGTGTGAGAGTTATTGTTGCAACGTGATGCATGGAGGCCACGCCCGCCCTGACTTCACTGTGCAGATATACATGTGTCGGTGTGTGTTGACTTGCTGGAGAACATGAAGGTGTGATGCTGTAAATAAGAGGGTTCAGCTGAGTCTGTCAGCAGGTGTTTTCATTGTGAAGTTTTGCAGACACATTCACAGTGATCACAGTCTGTGAATAAATGAATGATAAATGCAAACTGAGCTTTGGACATGCATAATCAACCGTATTCTGTAGTAAATGCATTCAATATTGATTGATATGAACCTTTTTTACTGCTAAAGAGTAAATGTCTTTATTATGTTACATTATGCACATTTTTCAAATTTGGTACATGTATTCAACACGAAAGAGATCGTCTTCTTTAAAAGTGAACGGTTTCCTTGGGGTCACATGACTTGTGTTGTCAGGGGAAATAAAATTATTATAATAATATAAAATATTAATAATATATAATAATATATTATTATTATAAATTATAGACACCCTTTGTTTTGTTGCCAAGTCAAATGGATTCAGTGTCAGAGGTGAATATGGGGTGAATGAAGAAGTTGTGTACATATCATTCATATTTAAATGCTGACACTGGCAAAATCTGCTTTGAGTCAGTGTTTAACATGCCAACACTTCCTCCTACCCAACCTGCAAATGTTTCTTTGTCTCCACATTTCAAAGCAACCGCTATGCGCTGTTTCCTGACCTGCCACACACCTGAATGCTTCAGGTGATAATGTAAGAATACGTTTTGTCAGTTTCAGCATGATTAATATTTATGCACATTTCTTCCAGATTGGAAATTTCAGGTGTTTACAGCTTGGTTAACACGTGTTTGGCCTGCACTTCTAAAGAGAAATGTCACCAGAATCTGTACAGCTTTTACAAACTGAAATGAAATACACATATCCCTGGTCTCTACTACTTCCAAAGGAAAATCTATTTCCTGCGTTAAGTTTTAATATAACGTAGAATGATTTGTGAATCATGTCTTTCATTTCTAGAACACTAGCACTGAACTTAATCGTTTAATAAACGGGGAAAGTATACAAGTAGGTTTTCACTACTTTCATCAATGTAAAAATCTAAAGAATGGATCCAGCATATTGTAAGTATAAAAGCCACCATGTGTGAAATCAGATTAATAAATCGCATGACAAAGCTAAAGTTGCAAATTATCCAGAGATGGAACACCTGAATCCATAATGCCGAGAGCAATTCTTGTCCTCAAAGTGCATTATTTCTGCACATACAGTACATAAAAAAGTGTTAGCAGCATTAATTTATGTTACTTGTGACACAATGATGAACACAAACCCACCTAATCAGTGCTTTCAATACTAGCCCACAGTCGTAGCTCAATAGGTTTCTATCTCAAGGGTAAAAAAAAGCATCATATATTATGCAGCGTATGCTGCTGCAAACTAAGTTAAGCAAACTGAGACAAGATTTAAGATCTCCATGTATTTGAGCAGAGCTAACCTTGATCTTTAAATCCACGCACAGCCTTGTAATAACACACAAATTGAGGTCACAACATCCGGAGTTATTTTCCAGTGAGACTGGCAGCGGTGCTGCTAATGCTGTTTGTTATATAACATGTAGGTGAAGTTGCATCTCCTAAGTGCTGGTAATGCTGCTGCAGATGTAGGAGCACCGCACATGTCAGGAACATGGCCACAGGCACAGAGCAGAATTGGAAATAAAGAAGCCAACATGGATTCATCCACAGCTGCAGTGGGTTTTTGCACTTAGGTTTTGTTTTGTTTTTTATAAACGAAGCAATGGCAAAATAGCAGAGCTGCTGCCGTGGGCTGCAAAATTATGCTTGTGCAGGGATATTTGTGTGTGTCTGTGTGTGTGTGTCACAGCGAAATGGAGGAAAATGTGTGCTGTAACCAGCCAGAGCTCATTAACCTCTCAACTATGCACAAAAACAAAAGTTACCAAAACAAAAAACAAAAAAAAAAAAAATAGATTAAAAAAAAAAAACATTTA
>VUQJ01001455.1:28418-39004 GCA_015108635.1 Andinoacara biseriatus
GAAGTATGTGATCACATGGCGGTTTTTGTGATGTCACCACAGGATGCTGTGAAACAATATAATATGCGTATAGATACCTGGTCCCTCAGACATCTCACCTCGGCTGAGGAATATCCTGATGAGGAGTATCTGGACATGTCGAAGTCATCATCACTGTAACACAGTAGATGTCAGCAGTTAGACACCAAAAATGGGGTCCTATATAGTTGGCGTGATAGTCCAAATTAAAGCAGTAGGGGTTGCAGTATCCTTATTTGTATTTCTATTATGGCTCAAGAGTCTGATGTAATGTAGCCAACATTTCCCTTAATGCAGCCTATTGTTACTCTAGAACCTCAGAAGATATTATCCAACATAATGCATGTAGTTTTGACGAGCGAAGCAGTACTTCTCTCCTGCTGAAAACTGTGATCATATTAGTTAAAGCTGTTAGATTCTGCTGAAATCACTTGAAGAGACATGCACACTGATTAGTAAACATAAAGTGCTGAAATTTCCAAGCTATTGGAACTTAAATTTTTTTTTAGAATTTTATCTTTAATTCTCTTGATTAGTCGAAGCTGTCTTAAATTCCTTATTACCTCCTGATGAGTGTCACTCATCCATGATGAGGTATGCATTCATGAGATTTGATCATTAGCATAATCATCGCCTCTATAACTGCTCTATATTTAGCAGAGTCAGTGGTAGTTTTAGAGGACCAGAAACAATTAAAACATTCAAAGTACAGCTGCTGATTATATGTTTGATCAGCACTGTAGTGAGAAAAAGGACCAAATATGATCTAAAAACATTAATTAGAATGCAAAACAGCATCTCTGGTAAGTGGTCCGTGACTAATGAGATGCTTCAAATGATGGAGATATGAGACAAGAGAATATTATAACCTGCATTAGGTTGTGTTACACTGCTGAGTGATACTCGAC
Organism: Andinoacara biseriatus; assembly: GCA_015108635.1. NCBI lineage: Eukaryota > Metazoa > Chordata > Actinopteri > Cichliformes > Cichlidae > Andinoacara > Andinoacara biseriatus. Next base: position 29,345 of record VUQJ01001455.1, read on the forward strand.
AGACAACCGCAGAGACACGGAGACGCATTTGATTGAGAGACTTTTAGTAACAATTACAGGACCATGTACGTGACAATGCAAAAATATGTCATTGAAAATGATTAAAGAAAATATTTTTTGCAATTTTTGTTCAATTGTATATGAAGTTTAAGTATTTTGTCCAGATAGATAGATAGATAGATAGATAGATAGATAGATAGATAGATAGATAGTAAAGGGTGTGCACATGAATCTAAAATGTGGATAATGAACAAATGGGTATCCTGTGAGGCTGTGAGTCACAGAAAGCTCACCGGAGAGAGAGTATATGATGCAATATATAATGTAAGCTTTGTTGGCTGTCAGAAAGCTCACTTTACAAGAGAGGGTTTGCCACATGTAGCAACATAAAGGGGTGCAAAGGGTGGGGCTCATCTGTGTCAAATGCTGTCCTGCTGGCACAGGGTGGATGTGAGCGCTCTCTCTGAGCTGTTTTTGCCTGTCCAAATCCTCACCCCGCTATCCTCTAATCCAGAGCCCTGGGAGAGGCTTTGCCCCTTTTTAGGATACCGTCTGTTAGGGACTCTCTCAAGTTACTCTTTGGATTAATGTGCTGGCATGACAGAGAGAGGCCTACAAAAATACAAGTTCTACAAGCCAGTTTCTCTTTTTAGCTAATCGCCACTCTTCCTAAAATATGTACAGATCTGCCTGTGAAAATAGCTTTGTGTTATACACGTGTACATGTACAATACTGACCTGTCTGTGTCCAGCGCTACCAGAGGCTTCTCATCTGGGCTCTGGTCTAAGGAGGAGTAGCCTTTGTTTGGCACCACCAGTCTATAAAAGAGAATGGAGAACAGCACACTTCTATATTAGAAGTAAACCAATGATGCATTATTACTGAAGCACCCATTACCTGCAATAGCTGCAAATGTAGAAGTCATAGAATAATAAAACAACAGCATATCATATTTGTCATATGTATGCCACCCATTCCCCCAAAATTGAGGCTAATCTGCAGTATTCTGACTGCAGGCAGTGACAGATTATCTTTCTGCCTCAGAGAATCTGAGTGCAGACCAGTGGGTAGCCTTTCTTATTTTCACTAATCCACCGGGGAGTGGGATTAAACAGATGAGACAGTTGTCAATACTGTGGATTGCACTCGTTCTCTCTCAACAAATTGTATCAGCATTCCTACTCACAAAACATCAAATTTCCCTTCTCTAAGAAGCCTTATTGCATTCTGTTGTAGCATTAGGGAGTCTGATGGCATCCCGGGCAGCCCTGCAGTAAATAAAGCCTTTTCAGAGGACACAGTCCTCATGTTTTGCATTTCAGTTGCTTTGGGTTTCAGCCCTGAATGGAGAACTGAAGATGCAAAAACATATTGCTTGTGATGCAAATGAGCGCAAAGTGTAACATTTGTGGCTGAGCTGGTCAACCTAACAGAGAAACAAACAGGCAGTGGAAGCCGCTACCTTGTCCTGGCATTCTTCTTGGGTTGTTGATTGACAGGACTTCCCACGGTGCCATTCTTCACCGATCCCTTCCTGGCAAGGTCCCTCTGTTTCTCTGGGCAACCACAGGATGTGAGGTCATCAGTAAACGCACCAATTAAGTTAAAAACATTGGCACTGTTTCTTGATAAATTTTTTAAAAAATCACGTTTCCTGCTTTCACGTCAAAATCTTGTTATCCGAGCACAGTCTATATAGCACAGATTGCAACACTATAGTGAGCCCAGGCAACTTTGTGGTGCAAGGTCATTTTAATATGCCATCTATTAGGACTGTCCCATAACAGCTGATTAAAGGGTCTTAGTCAGCCAAGTTTTTATTGGTTCTTCAGCCACAAAAGAAAAAGGAAAAAAAACTCAAGGTCAACAAGAAGCAGCAACACAAACATTATCTTTCAGACAGCTGGTCCCTGGAGTTATTAGATAGTCAGCTGACATTAAGGTAAGCCAGACTACAATACTAAGGAACATAATTTTACTGACATACAATACACTTAAAAAAATATCACATGGTGCCAGATGTTTATGTGCTCAGTTTGAACTAGTATGATACAGTAAAGCAAGCCCGCATTCTGCAGTGTCCCATGGCAAAGGTCATTGATTGCTAAATGATAAACGTGAAGATATGTCATATATTGATTTGCCGTGTGTTGATTACGATACCTATTTGGACTTGCAGTGGTGAGGGCTTGTAGTTCAGGGCCACACTCTCTCCCTTAGTGTCAGGCTCTGCCTCTGAGGTGGAAGATGCTGCTGGGTCCTAGGGGGAAAAAAAAACACACACACAAGACATAGCTTATTAACTCTGAAATCATATATATATATATATATATATATATATATATATATATATATATATATATACATATATATATATATATATATACGCACATATATATATGTGTGTGTGTGTTTCTTCTTAAATGACAGGGATCTTCTTATATGACAGGGATTTAACTCTTTCCTGTTGAGATATGTCGGACTGAACAAAGTCCACTCTGCTCACTCAGATGAGAGTGATCGTCTGATTTATTGCTAACTAACAAAGCTGGCAAATCAGCCTGCTTTAGAAACTACTCGTGTAAAGCACCCTGGAAAGATTCCTGCAGGCTTCTATCGCTGCCTGGATTGCAGCATCAATAGGCTTGAGTGTTCAGCCTATGTTAGCGGCTCTCTCTTTCATGTGTGAGCAAGTGGTGATTGCATGGGGAGTTGGCTGTGAGAGAACAGAGGGGGCTGCTGTTGGAGGAACGGTTTCACCAGATTGAGAGAGGGGAGCTAGGCCACACTTGCCCTGCTCTGCTCACAGAGCTGCACTTTATTTTGATCCCACAGGCCTCTCCTTGTTGCACTGTGTGGGACTCAGTGGGCCACATGAACGAGGGCTACCAGGCATTTGGCTTTCTAAAACTTTGAACTCTCTCCAGAGAAATGGGTGCTATATTTAAAGGATGCTCCAAGCAATTAAGTATCTTGAGCTAAAATTCGACGCTTAAAGTTAAAAATTCATAACAGGGCTGTATCTGAAATCGAGTATGCTCACTGATTGAATATGCTTTAACAATTTAAAGTGAATCTGTAATGTTGGACTGATACTATGACACTTTAGGTCAATTCTAAAAGATGAGTAGAGATGACCTGTTCTCAGTGGGTCTAGTGGGAAAGCTGTGAGCATTTAGCAGAGACAGTAAAAAGATTATTGTACAAACCAGCTGCCTCTCGGAGACAACATGCTCGCCCGATGCTGCATTTTGCAATTGTTAAGAATGTAAACCAGAACCGCACCAAAATTTAATGGGTTTTTTTTCCTTTGCCAAAACTCCGCCTCTCAAATGTCATCATAGTCAGCCTGGAAATTTTTAGATCATCTTGCTGACAAACAGCACATTGATCTCACGCCTTAAAAAAATGTCTACATTTATACAATTGAAGGCTTTCCTCACACAAAATCTAATATTTAAAAGGTGCAAATTTTTTTATTTTATGAACAAATACAACAAATGCTTTGAAGTTACATGTCTGTTTGTAGGTGGGAAAAAAATTCAATGTGTGAATGTCAAGTTTAGAGCTACAAGTTATATATACGAGCACAAATCAAACCTACAAGTACAGTTGGTGCTACACTGGATCAACTGTCAAGTCAAGTTTATTTATATGGCCCATTTAAAAACAATCGCTGCATATAACATAAAGCACACAAAACATAATGACAGATTTTAAGAAAGGAAACAGAAAATCTGAACTCATTCAGGCTCAGGGACGGGACAGTCAGCTGTCCAGCATCTTGATGAGCCACTTAGGAGAGTCAAAGTAGGACAAAGCTACCTGCACTCGTCACTTTGAATAGCTCTTATTGGATGGACATGTGGCTGCACCCACAAATGTATAGATGTGGACCTGCAAACCGCATATGTTCACACCTATAGAGCTTCTTCTGGACGCAAAAATTAAATGTATTTATTAACATTTTTATTTTTAAATATATATTATACACACATTCAGATGTAGTGATACACAGATACAATAATGACCCCATTTAGTTAAAAGAAAACTGCCAATAAATATTCTCAGGGAAAACATCATAAGTAAATCGCTACATGTTAGATACAAAGCTGCTTTCAGCTACTCCCTTATTCACAAGGGGTCATCACAGCGGGTAGCGCCACATATTTGATTTAGCTGAGTTTTTAATGCTGGATGCCCTTCCTGACGCAACCCCAAAGGGATCTGTGGCTCCTACTGAGATCAATCTAGAGATCTTTTACTTGTTGGGCGAATGTGAAAACCAGTAGACGACGGAGCCGCCCACATTACACATTAGATACAAATTCCAAATAACTGTAAGACAGAGCAGAAGGCAAATTTCTTTTACATGCATTTTCTGCAGTCAACCTTTAAAGCTGATCCGTTTCTCCACTTGTCAAAAAGAACTCAGGATAAATTAAAAGCGTGCCTTAATCCACCTTAATAGCCTCATCTTCATCTGGTGATGAAGCATTCTTCCCCCAACTGGAATAATTAAGGAGAGCTGCAACAGTATATGACAATATGCACACTAAAAAAGGTTGTGAAATCACAGCACACAGATGAGGTATTCCCAACATAACAAGCTCAAACATATTCTGTTCTGTGACAGGCCCTTCCCTCAGATCCTCAGGCTCACCCACCGGCTTTTCCTTCCGCTACAGAGAGATACCGTGATGATGTACGGTCACACCGCCTGTCAAATAAATCCGTTTGAAATTTTTCAGCGGAGCCGCCAGTGAATAATGAGAGGGATTCGGTATTACGTTGTTTGTGACAGAATTTCCTACCACTTCTTTAAAATGGGACAGCACAATTACAGACGGAAAGCAGCCGGTACCCACAATAAACAAGTTAAAACGGGCCTTGGAATATGACAACTCAGAACACAGTACCTTAGGTAAATGGTTGGCCCAAATAATTTAATATTTCTAAACCCAAACTAAAATGGAGCCATTTTGGGGCGCAGAATGTGGCACTAAGCAATGCGATGAGATTAAGCCCATTTAGACTATTTAAAGGATGCATTAAGAGCATACAGATTCCTTACCGTGTACCGACTGCTGACAGCCAACACCAAAAAATTAAGGGCTGGCCTATGACACTTTGGGGCAACATATTAATGTATATGTATTACAATAAAACACGGCCCATCACCTTGACCTTCAGCATGCGTTCACATACAAATTCACTCACTCATGGTCACATACACACGAGACGTGTGTATATCAGTTTTATCAGTCTGTCCTGCTGCTGGCAACCTCCTTCTTTCTGCCTGCGATGATGAAGAGCCACAAGGTTGCTGACACGGCATAAGCGCCAAGCTATTGGTAGGATTATGCATCGTGGCCATCCACTGGCCAATAGCGGTTAAGCCTGATACATCAGGTGTCCTTTAAAATGAACCGAATGCTTTCCTTATGCAAGACAGTGATGACTAGATTGCTGTCTCAGTGTGTTGCAGGGAAATCTGCCATAAATAGATGTAGCCTACAGTAATCGCTGTCAGATGTTCTTGTGCTGAACAGCATAAAAGGGGAAGTTCTCAGGATTTCTTTTTCCCACTGAAAGAAAAATATATCATGTAGAAAATGATTCCAACAGCTCAAAATTCTGTATAAATCCAATTTATTTGTGTGAAATTGAGTCCTGACAAAGAGGCAGGTGCCATGTGCATTCAAGCATCCCACTCACAATGAAGTTATTAGCATTAAAATGCACAGCCATATGGGCCACAAAGGCTGAGACAGCGAGCTGAACTGTAAAATATGGCACCCACCCATAGTATTTTAAACTAACGTCATCTTTTACAGTTAAAAGATGAAAATAAACACTCTAGGCAATTTCTGTAGTTTTAAGGCACGTGCTGACTACTGACACTGTATTGCACAGTCCAAGGAGATCTAGCTCTGATTTGAATTCACAAAGAAATCTCACTGGATGAAACATGAGAGAAGACTGATCTGATCTGAATACAGCAAGGCGAGTGCTGCTGCACAAAGCAAACGAGACTTTCTGTACCAAGGAAAGTATGTTCTTGTGTGATTTCTGAGTTTTAGCCTCAGGGTTAGTAAAGGCTGGGAATACATGGGTATAATATGAACAGTAATACTTTGCCTAAACCCCTAAGGCAAACGCTTTAAAAAATAAATAAATAAGGGAGCAGCTGGTTGAGGCTGCTTTATTTCACATTTGAAGAATAAGGCTGCTGTGTTAGGTGGATCTTTGGGCAGTGATAAACTGCTGAAATAAAAGCTCTTAAAATTTTAAGTAAAATTCAATGCAGGGGATGAGGTCAGTGGTTCAATTTATCACTAGAACCTTTGACCTACTTCAAATCTAGAGAAAAAAGAATAAACAGAAGGAATCATTAATGTCACGAGTTGCTGGCGTTGAAGTATATCTATTTAAAATTTTCTGCTAAGTCTGAAACTTGTCAGAGGGTGACACATGCAAGAAAGGACTATCCTCTTTTACTTTGGGCCTGCTCGGGCTAACTATAACCACCCCAGTCCGCAGTACGGGTTTGGACACAGAGATTCAATTCACGCGATCATTTGGACTCACCCATTGCGACCCAAACAAGACGTCATCAAATGACGAAATGTAAAAACAGCGAGCTGTGTCAGCTATTGATGTAAACAAGCGCATACTGACGTGGATTTAAGAGAATCACGATTCTACTATAAAACTATGGTAGAAAAAAAAAGCAATGGGCTTGTTCATCTATCACAATGTAATGCTTATATAATTACTTTACAGATAAAGCAATAGACGCTTTCCATTCCAGCTATAGATGGTCGATTTACACCCATCCCACAGAGCCAGCCAGTCTGTCCCAGAGCTCCAAATTGTTATCGGCTAGCTCAGGGGCAGATTACGTGACACAGCTGTCAGTAAAAAAAAGCACACCGGCGACACTAAAACGTTGCGTTTTACCTACATTAAAAACTGATTTGCATGCGATTTTTTTTCCGTCTCTTACCAGAGGCTGTGTCTCTCCGTTAACTGGAGGCACTTGGAACCTGTCGATTTCTTCCATCATTTTGCCGAAGCGTTGCAGAAAACGATGCGGCGGTTTAAGCTAAAAGTCGAATTTACTTGAACTATCCCAGGATTGTGACGGTCTGTTGTCGGCATCCTTCGTTAATCAGCATGACAGCAGCTCGTTTTCTTCCATCCTGACAGAGGTGACTCGACAGCAAAACAGCAGTACCGCCCCACTTCCGGGTCTATAAATTATTCATAGCAAAAGATCCGTCCAATCACAGAGAAGATCCGCACTGGGAGCTGCGCCGTGAACCAAATTCGTTTATTTCAATCAGAATATCGAAAAGAGATGTTCATACATGCCCGTACTTTTTTAAGTATTTAATTTTTTTCAGTGAACGTATAAATACACTTTTTTTTACTTAAGGGAGCAGCATTCTAAAAAGAGGCTAATGTAGTTAAAACGCTTTACAACCATAAATATTAATAAACATTTTTATAGCTGATAAAAAAATAGTATAACATAGCTAAAATAATTCCCAAATGAAAAAATCTGTTTTCTGATGGACTGTGAACACATCTCGGAGTCCCCGACTAAAACCGGTTGTCCTGGCAACCTGTGTATACACAGCAGCAAGCAGTATTTTTCTTTGAGTAATTTAAAAGTCACAGTTTTCTCTCTAAATCGAACTACGAAGCTTTTTTGAAAATGCCCGTGTCTACCAACAACGCAGCTTTTGTGAGAAAGGTAAACGTCAACTCAGCGTTAATTAGCTAACTAGAATATTCACGGTACACGTTCTAGAAGCATAATAGATAAGTAAAGCTACTGTTAATGGCCTTCTTTACACACCCAACCATTCCGCTGATTATTGATTGTTTTCGCACAGGGGTCAAACGTTCAGAAGGTACCTTTTACGAAGATAACCAAAGGTGCAAGTAAGAAAAAGGTGGGTGTGCTTACTGGATGACAAGAAGAATGAAAAACGTACTAAATTACAACGCGATGTGCCTTTTATTCATAAATTTCTTCTCTCTACGATGTTACAGGATGAGGAAGATGCTACGGAGATGGGTAATGGGTGGGAGGAGTGGACTCAGGGGAAAGCGCTTGTGAAGCCTGCAGATCAGCTGGCGCTCACTGAGGCTGTAAGAGAAGGGTGTTCATTTCAGATGTTCATTTCTCAGGTTAAAGAAAACCATCTGGGCTGAGCTGAAGGCTCCGACTTTGATGTTGTTCTGTATCATTCAGTGCCTATATAGTTAATTGTTGGTTAATAAAAAACACTGTCCTTGTAGTTAATGTCCCTCCCTGTGTTGGCATGAATAGGAGCTGAAAGAAGAAATCACAAGGGTTCTGACTGCAGACAACCCACATGCCCCTCAAAATATTGTCCGCTACAGCTTCAAGGTATAGAAGCTACATCCTGATGCAAAAATTAGTATCACTTATTATAAATGCAAGCACCAACGCAATATTGATCCAAGTATACAAAATACAGTAACATACTGTAAATTGATAATTGCTTCACTGTGAGCTTCTTATTTTTAACATTAGAATAACCTGTTTGCAGCAAGAGTCGTTTTTATTTCATATACTTGTTTGATACAATCTAAGTAGGTAGCCACCATGCATTGTCTTCTCACTTAATTACAACCAAACTTCGCAAACATGTTTTTTTTTCTTGCTTTTCTTGATATTTTTCCTTCTTGTTTCTCTCAGGAGCGTTCCTACAAGCTTATCAACGTTGTGGATCAGATGGCGGTTCACTTTGTGCTGGAGGGCAGCCTTGTGCATCAAGACTCTGAAGAGGCTCGTATACTTAGGATCAATGAAGGCCTAGCTTACGGTATTTACTGAAATATTCTGCAATAGAGAATGATATACACAAAAGTCTTGAACCCCCCTGAGTTCTTTATATTTTGCAAGTACTGATAGTGTTCCATTATGTGTTTTTCTGTCCAGGTGCTTTTACTGCACTGACAGTGTGTTTGGGATCATTGTCATGTCATAAAAAAATGAAGCTGTTGCTAATCAGATGCTTTCCAAATGCTAATGCATAGTGGATCAATATCTGACTGTAGTTTTTTGTGTTCATATTTCCATCAATCTTGACAACATCTCCAACACCATTGACTGAAATGCAGCCGAAAACCATAACAGAGCCTCGACCGTGTTTTACAGATTGTTGTAGACAGTCATTGTTGTACGTCTCTCACGACCTCCTCCGTACATACTGACAACAATTACCTGTTGCCACTGATTTTTAATGCAGTTCTTGTACAATTTTCTTCCCCATTCACTTAATTGTCCTTAAGATTGGCTTCTTGATGGCTACCATTTGTCAAGTTTTATCTCATTTTTTTTAGGACACACTGCACAGCATGCTGAGATATGTCAAGTTTTTGCTTATTATCTCTTTTGGGAAATATTGTTCAAGACCACAAGTCTGGCTCATGTGAAGAAATGAGGGGTGGCTTAAGACTTTTGCACAGTACTTAATAAAACAAATAAATTGTTCTAATGTATTGGGTTTTTTGCCAGTAGTGTCATATTTTCCTCTCTTGTGTAATGTATACTTCATGCCTCACGATGATTTTGACTTGTGTCATAAAATTTGAGAAATACCCAGTGATATGTAAAA
>VUQJ01001458.1:21601-32171 GCA_015108635.1 Andinoacara biseriatus
ATCAGTCACGAGGAAGAGGATTAATATCCCTTTTGCCAGCATTTAGTTTCCTGGAGGTTTGTCAGGAATTACGTGCTCCTGAAGTAAAACACACTGATGCTTGGAATGACTGGTGCATGAGAAAACATTTGGGGAAATTGGAGGAGGAGTAAATATTGACATTTTCAGCTACTCAAAGTCTCATCCGCCACTTCTGTTACACCTTCCTCTTGAGACTTAACTGTAAGAACATTCAAATTGCTCTTTTGCATCTAAAGCCCAGTTCTAATAAAGCACTATCACGACTGCTGGGAAACCTGTACGTACGCAACCTGACGTTTAAACAGCACCATCATTAGAGCTTTCCTTTTAAAGAAGAAAAAAAGGAAGTGGAGCATTACATTTGGCATCTTTTGGCCAGATAAGTAATTACCGGCACTGCATAGTATTATCCATTCTGAGCAACTTTTAAGTTGTCGAGAGACTGAAAGAGACACTATCATCATCATCATCAGACTGTGAGACTACCGAGAAACCATGCTGAGAGGCCTGTTTCAGAGGAAACCTAAACATGAGAGGCTGCAGGAAGAACCTGAAGTCAGATTTAAAGGATTGCTGGTGTCAGAGAGAGACCTCGGATATCGATATATCCCACCTGGAGGTAAGACTCTCCATATATCCATTGATAAAGAGAAGACTGAAGACTTGAGTTTTCTGAAGACACATCCAGGACATTTGACAAGTGAGCTACACATCAGTAAAGCTCAAATCAGCATCAGTGTTAGACTGTCAGAGGAAACGATCATTAACAGTGTTAAGTGCTGATAATAGGTATAGGAAACACAGTGCAGGATGATGTTGGTGATTTTTTGGCATCACAATACAACAATTCAGTGATACACTGGAAGTCTACATTACATAAAAAATATCTGTATAACTAAAGAGGAAAAGTTAGAAGGCAAAAAGTGGGAATGCAACATAGTGAGAGTGTGTATTGTCATTATTATTTCATTTTAATAGTACATCAATTCATTTTATTAGGCCACTGATGTGCTTCCACCCACTGTGTGTTAGTTTCTTCTTCTGCACAACAAGTCTGTTAACTTCTTTTTACTTAATTCTCATTCATTTAAGCTCAGCAACAAAAAAATCATTAAGGTTTGACTCTGGTAAGTCAAATTTGTTGGGGGTCCATTTAGCACATTTTAATAAAAATGCAGACTTTTGTCACCAGTCTACTGATAATGCAAGAGAAAAATAATGTGATATATTGCTGTACTGATAATTCATCCTAACCCAAATTGCTACGGCAGATGCAACTGAAGTCTTGAAATAAATATAAACAAAACTGTCAAATTTTAGTTGATCAAACACATTCATTAGCAACACCCAAAATTCACAAAATTAGCCAGACAACTCGATGTGGATAATAGCGCAACTGCAATCTGACTGTAGATGCTAGAAAGGAATTTAAACTGCCCTGTTCTGAAGCCTGTGGACTGGGATATTTGCCTGGATAAATAATGCCTTGCTTGGGGCAAATTTCTCCTCCCTAAATATTGCCCTGTTCTTTGGGATAGCTCCATGCTTTATTTTTAGCATTGGTTGCCACTTTGTGCCAACGGTCATTCCAGGAAGTTACAGCGGCACTGAGAGCAACATGTTTGTCTAATGATAAGATTCCACAACCCGTCCACACAGAGGTCCCAACGCATTAGGACTGGCAGCATTACCAGCCGTTTATGATGCAGGCAATGAAAAAAAAGCATTTACAGTAAGATAAGTTTTCTCCTCGTTGATGTAGTTTTCGGGAAAGACATCACACAGGCAACACCACCCTGGAAACGCTCAGTGAATGTTGGCTCACTCATGCTGAACTTTGAATGTCCCTTCAAGCATCTGAGGTGCAGTTTTTCCAGATGTTTTAACACTATTGTTTATTTCTGTTATCATTTCAGTCATTTGCATAGCTCCTTTTTGGGTGTTTATCATCTTATTCAATCATTATAATCAAATAGCAAACCTAATGGTCGACCGTAATGACAATGTAACCACCCACTCTTTGTGTCACATCACTCCTCCCCATTATTCCTTTTCATCAGAGGAAACCATCATTAACTGTGTTTTGATTACTAGTTTTATGTGCCGTTAAAGTTCTTTCCTTCCATGGATAAGCGTGTTAGCTCACTTAAAATTTATTCTCCATTACTGATGCTCTGACCACAGGCCAGCGCTATCACAGATCATCTTTAATGTACCCCAAGTGCATTTAAGGCTGATGTAAAAGGTGTAATGAGGTCACTGAGCAAAGTTTATGCCAGACACATTATTTCTCTGAGCCTTCAGGATGTTTAATAATGGCTTTGTGTCAGTAAGAAAAACGAAGCACTACAATAAGGGGATCAAAGCAGGCACAAGGAATTCACTGGTATCTAAACACAGCATTCCACCTGCCATTTACTGAGCCTGATGGAGGGAGACCGAGGCAGGGAGGGAGGTCTGTGTGTGCCAGCAACTTCTGAGTGAGTGTGTGTATGTGTGTGTGTTTAGATTATCAGTGACAGTTGCTGCGTATCTAATCTCCACTGGCTGATTTTGTAGTGCTGTCAGACTCTTGTCCCACAGGCACACTCAACAATGTGTTTGTGTATGTGAGAGCCATATGTAGGTTTCGGAGTCAGCCTGATAAAATTCACTGGAGTACCTTCGCTTAGTTCCTTATATGGAATTACTAGTTTCTACTTAAATGAAGTGCATGCTGCACACTTTGGGCACTCTTATCATGTCAACATCTTCTATCTAACTTCCTCCCTGTGGATATAAGATGCACTTGTCATTTTTTAGTGTAAACCTTTCAAAAAAACTTAAGTGAGAAAAAGTCTTTGAACTGTGTGATCATCAGCAATTTAGGTAAAATACTTTACTTTCCCTTTTGGTGAGATGGTAAAACACTGGCAGTAGGACAGCACAGTTGACATGACATTAAATTACTGCAATGTATTCATTCAGCTATTTAAAATATGTAGGTAGTACTTGTATTAAGCGATTTAGTTACAGTTTAATACTCAGGAACTGCCTGTCCTCTTACTGTATATTTACAGTAACATAAATTCAAAGTGTAAAGACGTGACTCTGGTGAAAATTACCTTTAATGTCAATCACCAGAAGCTATAAAACTGGTAATGAGGTATATGCATTAATTATATATACTGTAATTAACACCTTATTGTTGATGCCTTCAGTGTCAGAATTCTGTGTGCGTGAGCGCATCTATGTGTCTTTCTCCTTACATCGTGCATTGCGGTAAAGCAGGAACGGGTCCTGGAGCTGGAAGTCCAGGTCTTTGGTGATTGGCTCTGTTAGATTCTCCATGCTGAGTCGGTTCATGATGGTAAAGCCATGCCTGGGAGACGCCAGCCTGAAATTCACAGACAACGGTAATATTGTCAGTCTCTGTGCAGTCATGAGAAAAACAGTACCCCAGTAGCTTAAATAGCTTGTAGAACCGCCTATCTTGAAGCAATCATTTTCTGTATGACTTCATCAGTCTCTCATATCACTGTGGAGAAATTTTGGCCCACTCTTCTTTACAATGTTGATTCATTTCATTGAGGTTTGTGGGCATTCATTTATGCACAGCTCTATTAAAGTCCTGCTACAGCATTTCAGTTGCATTGAGGTCTGGACTTTGACTGGGCTATTGCAACAGTTTGATTCTTTCCTTTTTCAGTCATTCTGTTGTAGATTTGCTGCTATGCTTGGAATCATTGTTTTGTTGCAGTTGTCTCCTGGCAACCTTTCCAAACAAGCCATACTTGTTCACTCTTTTTCTAATTGCACTGCAGTGAATTTTAACATTATATATTCTAACTGAGGCCTGTAGAGTGTGAGATGTAACGCTTGAGTTTTTTGCAGTTGCAAGGCCTGACCTTGAGGTGAATTTGGGGCGGGGTGAATTGTTAACACACACCTGAATGTTCCAGATCTGCAAATTATCAAGACTTCTGCTTTTATAGAGGTGCTCAAACTTGCTCATAATCATCTGATCAGCAGTATAGAGTCCTGCACAGGACTACATGCAGTTCTGTGAATACTTTCTTTTTCATGTGACTGTAACAAACTGAATCTCAATTCAGTTATGCAGTGTCTTGCTCATACCAGTTCTACAGTTTTCAGTAAAGTTTTTTAAATCACAAATGGCAGGATTTGACTTCCAAAAACAGGAAAATATTACAAATGACAAAAGCGTATTTGTAAAAATGTTACTAGTCAGATATCATGGGATACCAGAATTTTATTACCTTGTATATATAAAAAGAGTACCTTCCACTTCTGTCTTCTCCTGAAAACCAAAAAGGCAAAAAAAAATTAATTAAACCAACTCCATGTGCAACTGCACGCCAAACTCGCTCTGTAACTCTTCATTCCGTAAGAAATGTGCTGTTTTGACTTTTTGTTGGTTACCAAAAAGAAAAAAAAAATCAAAACAAGGGAAGCAGGAATAATTAAACATAGTGTAATATTAAATTGGAATAAAGGACAAAGCATTTAATGTGATTTTTTTTTTTTTAGGGAAAATACTAACAGTCGCTATCTGATAAGCTGAGTTGGTTTCAATCAGTTCTGTCAAAGCGCGTCGAACGGGCAGTGGCAAAGCTAAGTTAGCACGTTCACCAAACTTCAGGCTTACCCACTCATTTGTCCTGTTGTTATAAGTATATAGGGCAACTTGGCTCGCCACGTCCACAATGTTATTGATGTATGGATCTTGTCGCTGCAGAGCAGCCAGACTTATGTCCAGTCCTTTAGCGGCAAGGGAGCTACTGCTACCTGCAGTAGTCGCTGTCATTGTTCCCTATGGAGATGCTAGCTTGTCAACTAGCTTTAGCGGCTAAGAAGAGCTAAAATCCAAACAAACGGAAAGGAAAAAGAAGTTAAATTGATAGCTGCACAGTAGTCTATTTTTCAAATTAAAACGTAAAAATTAAAAAACTAAATCAAGCGTTCTCTAGCTCTAACTGCTACGAGTAAGTTTGAAAATGGCCATAAGTCACCAGTAAGATTGTAAACAACGTAGACGCGAGTAGCTGCGCAGGAGCGATGTCAGCCTTATCAATCAACTTGGAGAAATCGATGGCGATGTCCTGCGGCTACCTGCGGGAAATTTCCTATAATTTTATACAAACCGTTGATGGCAATGTCAAGAGAAAGTTTAATATGCACATTAGGATCTGTGGATGTAGGCTACATTAATTTAATCATATTTTAGTCATTACATGACTACTAACGTCAGATAGGGTAATATTATTTCCATAGGCTTTATTAATTTACTTGTCCGTTTATAACAATTATGTTGTTTTGAAGAAAGGAAAGTGTGCTTGTGTGTCAGAGAGAAAGATACTATATTTTGCTGTAGCTTGAGGGTTCCTTGGTGTTATTTTTAAAAAGCTATCTTGTTTCATGCTGTTTTAATTTTGTGTTCGTGACATGCCAGTAAGTACATAAGTAAGCAGCTGATGTTTCTCTTTTATCATCCACCTCTCTGTTAAGTGGGCTATATAACACTGATAATGACTGACGGCACCCAATCCTCTGTTATATCATCCTTCATATGCACTAGGAGGCGCCAAAGGGATGGCTAAATCAAGCATACATTCTTTTCCTTTTGCACCATAGGCTGGGTCTGATCTAAAAAGTGAAGGAAGAATACGCACACTTGTATTTGTAAGACGGACTGCACTGCAAATGCTTGTCTTAATGTCTACATAAAAAGGAGAGTAGACAACAACAGTTAGAAGCAAATTTGCTTCACATTTCATATGAAAGTAACCTCTCTGTCTCTGTCATGATGCATTTTCCTCCGTTGCATCCTTTTCTTTTTACTGGTCCAGACTCAAATCAGGAGTTTTTCAGTCATTTTTGCTCAGGAGTGATAAAAGAGAGGGAAGAAGGGCAAAGGCAGCATTTTCTTTAAAGCCTTTTAGTGTCTTGTTGGACCCAGTTAAGATAGCCTACTTAGTGAAGTTTTAAAAAGTTGGCAATTACAGTGAAAATTTTTTGGGCATATTAAAGGATTTAATTTTTTTTTATCCCAGTGTTATGCAAAAATATCTTTCCCGTTATTCCTAGGTCATTTCAGACAGTTTTTCTCTTTCTTTCTTTCTTTTGGTTTACATTATCTACCAGCTCTAGGCTTCGGAAATGAGACACATTCTTCCTGAAATTAATACTCAAGGACAGGATAGTAACTGATACAAGAACAGGACTTTCAGGACTGTAAGTTCTTAAAATTCATCTCAGTAGTATCCATATCACACAATATCACCTGCCAGTGAATCTCTGTTTTCAGTTCAACACATTCTGTTCTGTTTCAAGGGTACTTGAGCAGGCATTGCAACTGCTTCGATTGAGCATATGCACACAACCTTGTTCCTCTTCTTCCTTCTGATAGTGGATTATTTCTCAAACAATCACTGAGTCCGTTAGATTTGATTCATAGGGAAATCCTTCATGACTAAATTACTGCTCAGCTTTGTATAGGCACTTGTAACACTGTTAGGGTAACAGTTGCTTCAGTAATTAGACCTGGCACAAATCTGAAATGTAAAACAGTTGATGCATATCCATCAACAGCCATATCAGAGTGTCCTTGAGAGAGAGAGAGAAAAAAAAATATCCAGCTATTCACTCAGTCTAAGCAGCACTGGATAAAAATATCTGCTTCAGATGGTTTAAGGTGAAGGGTTCACCACACCGCTGCTGTACACAAATCCTCCTCTTAAATATGAATGAAACGCTTCCAGGTCAAGCCAAGGCGCACATGTCTCCATTAAGATGAAAATAACCTCCTGGTGATTTAGTATGAGCCTATTTGTCAGGGCTTTAGTGCTGCGTGTCTTTCAAGGCATGCATGCATGTCTGTTAGGGTGTTATTAATCTGTTTGTTCAGGGTATGAGTTTGTAAATGATGAGGCTAATGAGTCATCTATCAGCAGGTCAATACTGTCGATGACCAGTCGAGATTGAGCAGATGTCTTTAACTGGTGGGGACAAGCCACGAGATGTTCATTATTGGCTCCCAGGCAGGGATTGATGCAAGGATTTAGCTGGTGGACAGTGTGTTGGAATAGCAAGATTAGGATAAGCACTGTTTTGTGGGATGTTGTGGCGTATTTTGAGCCAAAGTGTAAAAATTGTCCATATGTCCACATTGTTATACTAGCCAGATTGTAAAATGATAAGTTAATTTATAGTTATTATATCTTAAAGGAACTACAGTAATCCATATCAACGGATGCTTGCTGAAAAGAAAAGAACATCAAATATGGTCATAAATTGATGAGAAATGTTGATAACAATTAATGATTATAAGAATCATTCGACATATACAGCCATGTGAAAACAGGACTCTTTGCAGTCTTGTGAAAAACTACAATCTTCAGTAGCTTGTAGAACCGCCTTCAGCAGCAGTAAATTGAAGCAATCATTTTCTGTGTGACTTCATCAGTTTCTCACATCATTGTGGAGGAATTTTGGCCCACTCTTCTTTACAATGTTGCCTCATTTAATTGAGGTTTGTGGGCATTTGTTTATGCACAGCCCTCTGAAGGTCCCGCCACAGCATTTCAGTTGCGTTGAGGTCTGGACTTTGACTGGGCCACTTCAGCACCTTGATTCTTTCCTTTCTCTGTTGTAGATTTGCTGCTGTGCTTGAAATCATTGTCCTGTTGCATGACCCAATTTTAGCCGAGCTTTAGCTGTCAGACAGATGGCCTCACATCTGATTCTAGAATACTTTGGTATACAGAAGAGTTTGTGGTTGACTCGATGACTGAAGTGACTGAAGTATCCAGGTCCTGTGTCTGCAAAACAAGCCCAAATCATCGCCCCTCCACCATTGTGCTTGTCAGTTGATATGGGGTATTGTGCTGATATGCTGTGTTTGCTTTTCACCTAACGTGGTGCTGTATATTATGGCCAGACATCTCCACTTTGGTCTTGTCTGTCCAAAGGACATTGTTCCAGAAGTCTTGTGGTTTTTTCAGCTGCAGCTCTGTAAACTTAAGCTGTGCTGCCATGTTCTTTCTGACTTTTTGTTATATAAATTCAGTTAAAGACATGGGAACAAATAACGTGCTTTTTAATTTTTTTAAAAAATGAAACATTACTCTGTGTAAGAAATAATAAACTACACATTTTTGTTTGTTTGTTTGTTTGTCTTTTTACGGGATGATGTTAAAAGTATGAATTTATCTCCTTGATTGGCAATAAAAATAAAACTTTCATCCAATGTTGTTCAGCTTTCTCTGTCCGTCGGGGATTCACCTTTGACTGACCAGCAGGTTGTTGGTTTCCCACATGGGACACTAGCATTTGAATGTTTGTCTGTACAGAGATTCCCAGAGACCAACTGGGCTTTAGACTCACACACACATTTGCACATACAAAGGGCCTGGACCCACAAATATAGAACAGTCATAAATAGATTTGGTATTCTATGTGCAGGCTGCATTACAGAGGACATTTGTGTATGTGTGTTTCTGTGTCCCCTGGGCAGAAGTGTCTGTTCCCATGACCTGCCCTCCATTTGTTCTTCCTTCTCTCGCTCATTCCCTTCCACCCATCTTCCATTCACTGGCCAGCGTAATCAAACAGACGCTGCTCTGGCACAAAAATCAAGAATAAGATGCATTTCACAGTCCATCTGTGGAACAGCCACTGCAGTAATGTTCAAAAAGTTACCTGCAGCAGTGGAAATGAACTGTGTTGTAGTTATTTCTACTTTGCAGGAAGATCTCTGAGGTAGATTTTGTACCTTTTACTCTGTATCTGACAGACATAGATATATAAAGTGTGTAATATTTAAATAGCAAATATGGTAAACTGGTATAAATACAGCAGTAATTTCTAAACTTTGATGCCTGCCACCGCAAAAGCAAACCTGAATAAAAAAGCATTGAAATTAGTTAGAATCACCTATTTATCATAATACTCTTTAGAGAGGACCTGATGCTAGGCTATTGGTTGGGAGCAACCACTGGGTTAACAAAGATTCCACTTACACCACCTACATCTACACTGATGAGTATTAACGTGAATAATATGGCGATATACAGTCAAAAAAGACTTTTTTTTCTTCTGCAGAGCACGTCCTTACTCACTGCTGAAATGCTATTTTATAATAACCTCTATGATAAATTCTGATATTATTTCATTTCCTTCACCAGCACAGGCATTCAACAGTCCTCAATTTCTGTCAAAATACAGTATATTAATATAACATATGATTCACAAAACACTATATATTCTTCTGAAAAACATAATTCAGTTGTCAGATGTCATCAATAGAATCGTTTATCAGTCGTCTCCCTGTCTTTACTATGTCTACAGTGACACATGTAGACAAAAAGCTTTATTCTATTACAGAATGGGTGGGTGGTGATTTTGCACTATGGCACTGAACAAATGAATACAGGCTGGATTGAGTCATCAGATTCACCTCCTGATTATAGCCTGCAGTGAGAATGACATGAGGCCTGCAAATTGTGAAGTTCTTATTCAGCGTCAAGAAACAATTACATGGGATGGCCAGTGCCATGATTAGAATCAAGAGTACCTTCAGTACTTTCGGATGTATTATTAACTGTAAATATGAGTCTTTTGTGCACATTTGATGTCTAAAAACCATCCTTTAATTTGAAATATTCAGACGCAGTTTGCGTGCTCTGAATGTATACATTAAATAAAAGGAATTACTTCTCAAAGGCAGTCGAGGTTCTTTATAAGACTGAGATAGCTTGTTTTCATGTTTTATAAAAAGCTGCCTGTGGAGAGCTTTTAAGAAACCAGCTCAATTTAAGAACTGACATGTTATTTGTGCGAGCAGCTCTATCCAAAAGCGTCCATGAGCTATAGAGCCAAGCTGACTCCATGCCATGGAAGCCTGGTCAGGAGCTATTTAGTTAAGAGCTGATGTTGTTGACTTTGTTTGACATTTTACTCTCAAATGAGCTTCAGTTCATTGTTGTGTTACCTAAGAAAGTGGGCCCATGTCTCCAGAAAATGACTTTGTGTGCTTCAGGGGCCAGGACAAATTTGTTTCTGGCCATGGAGAACAATGTCAAAGCCTTCCTCACTGTCCTGATAGCAGGAGAGAGAGAGAGAGAGAGAGAGAGAGACAGACAGACAGAGAGAGACATAATTAAATTCTTTAAAAAAAATCATTTTATTGCCCTCTAGATAAAAAGGTTCACACTTTGAGCACAGTCAGTCTTTGACCTTCCTGAGCCAGTCTACTTTATGAGATTTGAGTTTGCATTTGCACAGCATCCGAGGATCTAAAAAATCAACTTCCCTGTGGTTACTTCCTGTTTAAGAGAGCCATGAAAAGATCAGAGCTTGAGTCATAAAAGAGCTGGAAAAACCAGATATTTGGTGTGTGTGTAAACACAACCTTAGCCAAAGAAAAGAATGGGGTTGAAACAGTCCAGATGTGTGGGCACTACGGACAAATCAGATGTACACATAACTTCTCGGATCTCTGTTTGTTCCTGCAGAAATTAAAGTCTTTGTAGGGCTTGAGCCTGCTATG